>PVJC01021242.1:0-28411 GCA_004026665.1 Murina feae | reverse complement strand
AAAGCAGGAAGGAAGGAAGAGAGGGAGGGGAGCTATCTCCCTTTAAAGGCAGCAAAGCAGGAAGGAAGGAAGAGAGGGAGGGGAGCTATCTCCCTTTATTCTACTGACTTGTTTCACATTTTAATTCGGTTTCCTCCTTGAAGATAGCAACTTTGTGAATTTGGCCACAGTGCCCGATGTCTGGGTTCTTTTGGATGACTGACTTGTATAAAACTCAGTATGTAGAATACTTGTTTCAGCATCATCTAAAACAACTTTTCATGAAATGGTCTAGAATTGCTGAAAAATATCTCCAACTGTTTTAAGTTCAATCTATACATTTGATGCAAGCACTGAATTCTTTAGTCCCCATGAGGAATTATCTGTGAAGATCGTAGCCTCTGCCTGCGAATAGTAATTCATTGTAACAATACTTGTTGGCCAATGTACAAATGGATCATTGACTAGAAATGATGAAGAGTGAAAACTTCCTGAACGTGTTTTTTTCCTCTCAATCATGTCATGTCTTGGAACCGAAGGTATCTTTCTGTGAGATGTAAAACTGAAAATGTATGAGTTCCAAATTCAGCAGCTCTAACTTCTCTGCTAAGACAATGTTTGGATGTAACTCATTTCTGGAGCAGATCACACACTTGTTTGATTCTGGAAGAGAATGAGTCAAGGTAATGTCTTATATCAGGCAAACTTGGCAGTCACTGGGTGAAGAACTTTTGGAGCGAATCAGAATGTTGAATTGTCTGCAGCTTTAAAAATGATTTTGTTTTAACATATGGTAGCTGAAGCAAAAAAAAAATAATACAGTAGGAGCTGTGCGTCTATCAGCGTGACTGACAGATTGAAATTCTCTAGAAAAATAGATTATTTTCCCTCAAAGAGAGTAAAGTTTTGGTTTTCAAAGTCAATCAGAAAACTAACAATTTGTACAGGAGAGGAATCAGTTTCTCTTTCTGAGACAGTATATTTCTAATGATTTTTATGGAGACTGTAATAAGGATCAGGAAAGAAAAGCTTGATATGGACATGTTTTTAGCTAGCAGATTGAAAAGAAATAATGGCATGAAATAATTTTTTTATACTGACAAAGTTCTCATTTCTTTTAAATTGTGTGAAATAAAATTGATAAATGAAAAAAATCTGTAACATTTAATTTCTTCAATACTTGCTCATGTTTTTTTTGTGGTTAAAACTTTATCACAGAACTATTCATATGCATTTATTATATTTTTAAAAAAATTCAGGTTTATATAGTACTCTCCTAAATACTCAGTGTTTATGACATGTATATCTAGTATTAAAAATTAAATTTAATGGCAAAATTTCCTGATATTCAGATGTCAACACAAAATTAAAATGTGATAGTTTATCCCAGCAATGCTGCTTTTAAGATTATGTGGCAAACATACTTGAGACACTTTAAATACTTATATTTGTAAATATCAGCAGGTTTGATAAGGAAATGGAAAGATCCCTTACACATCTGCCTACCTCCGTCTTTTTATTTATATATTTTTTGCTATAAAAAGCTTTTTGTTTCCATTTGGTTTAATGCATGGGAGAGGGCTCTGGGGTAATTAAAAGAATAGCTGGTGGTTTCAGGGAGAGGCTCAAGCAAAAAGCCAGACACCAGGGGATGCAGAGGGACCCCCAACGGCCTCTGGGTACAAAAGGCTCCTAGTTGTGTTTGAGGGGAGATACTCGCCCCGCCCAGCCTGGGGCCCGGCAGCCTGCGGAGGTGGTCAGGTGTCGCCCATCTTCTCGGTGAGTTTCACCTGCTCACCCAGGACGCGGTTCTCCAGGAAGTCACGGAGCTGAGGGTCTGCGTGGGGAGCGCCCAGGGCCTGCAGCCCCACCAGGGCCTGGGTCAGGCTCCTCTCCAAGGCCAGGGCGGCTCCCACGGCGGCCTGAGTTTTGCCCACTCATCTGGGGAGGCTTCAGCACGTCCTGGAAGAGAATGCGGCCACTGGGCTGGCTTTGCATCAGCGTCCTTGAGCTTCTCCTCTGCCAACTCATGGAGGAAGTGTGACTCCAGCGCCACATGGACGCAGTCGAAATAGAAGCCAGAGAGGTAGGTGTGGGAGGCCCGCAGATGCGGGCTGATCAGGGGGTTGACAGCAGCCTCTATCCGGCGGAATAATTCTGATGAATTTGAGAGCCCATGGTTGTTTGGCAATAAGGAGTTTAGATAAAAAACGTGGGTTTGGCTTTTCTTGAACTCTGAGGTGGTTTCGCAGGTGATGATGGAAAAGGGGTTGGAGGGTGTCGGAGTTTAAAGGGGTGTCCCTGGGTCTGTTTCGTCTAAACCAGTGGTTCTCAACCTTCCTAATGCCGCGACCCTTTAATACAGTTCCTCATGTTGTGGTGACCCCCAACCATAAAATTATTTTCGTTGCTACTTCGTAACTGTAATGTTGCTACTGTTATGAGTCATAACGTAAATATCTGATATGCTGGATGGTCTTAGGCGACCCCTGTGAAAGGGTCATTTGACCCCCATAGGGGTCACGACCCACAGGTTGAAGCAAGAGGCAGATCCGGGGTCCACTGAGGGCACTGCCTGCCTCATAGTCTTTATTTCCTTTCCATAAAAAGGCATTTATGAGCTGTAGACAAAAATAGGCCAGCATGGGAAGAAAGCTTCAGGTACAAACAGCACTCTTTCTCCTTCCTCCTCTGGATGCAGACTCTCAAGGTGTTCTCTGGAACACCAGCAGACTGTCTGTTATAGCCTCTACTAGGGGCCTGTTGCACAAAAATTTGTGCACTCGGGGTGGGGGTGGGGGGGAGTCCCTCAGCCCGGTCTGTGCCCTCTTGCAGCCAGGGACGGCTTCTTGGTTGCAGGACAGCTCAGGGCGCTCCAGGGCTCGGGGTATGGTTGGCTTCTCCCCATCGCCACCAGTGGCTCAAAGAGCCCAGGCTCCAGCTCGGGGCCCCCACAGGGCCGTGGACAGGGAACCCATCCAGAGGCTCCACGGGGAGCAAGACGCCCACCTTGGAGCCGGCCCTGTAGTCTGGCCCCAGCAGCTCAAAGAACTCTAGGGTCTCAGGGACCTTGTCCAGGTCGCACAGGTTCACGCTGCACCCCGACAGGCCGCCCCTGCTGCCGCCCGCCCTGCCTGCGCTGCCCCCGCCGCTGCTAGCTCCGTGGCTGCTGGCCTCCATCTTGGCTGGGTTAATTTGCATACAGCTGCTCTGATTGGCTGGTGGGTGTGGCTTAGATGTCTTGGAGAGATGATGAATTTCCATATTACTCATTTATTGGAGTAGATAGGATTCTTCTGTAGAGTCTCTGGGGATACTATCTTCTCGTCCATCCCTGAGAGCAACATGGCTTTTCTCATCAGTGATGCTGTTACTCTCATTTTGCCAAGTTCTTGTCATGTCAGAATATAAACCCACCCCCCTTGTCTTGCTGGTTAACTCCAGGCTCAGTTCAGGTGTCTGGATTCCTTTCCAGGGGAGGCCTCCCTGATCATTCCCCTCCAACCCTCTCCACAAAGTCTGGATTAGTGCCCCCTCTCTAGGCTCCCACTATGACCCCAGCACATGGGTCTAATCTGAGTCACAGTCAGAACTTGCCTATTGTAATTCTTGATTACTCACCTTTCTCTCTGGACTGTCCGTGAAGACTGCCGTATTCACAGTGGCCCCAACGGTGCCTGGCAGAGCAGCGCTCCATTATTGCTAGTGGGATGGAGAAGTAAGTGAGAGGTCTCTGCAGGGATTCTCAAATGATCGACGTGAAGCAGAGCCACAGATGAGGGGGACCTTAGTGAAACCGGTTAGCACTCGGCTAGCAATGCCAGGGGACCACACAGCCCCCGTCCGTCCGTGGAAGTGGGAAAGAGGACACCGCAGTCTGCGCATTTCGCTTTGGAAGCTGCTTCCTTTCAATGTCTCTCCCTTTTATCTCCATTAAAGAGCCTCGCTGGATCTAGAATAGACAAGAATATAAAAGCATCATTCTCTCTCTCTTCCCATCCTGTTTACTCAGCAGCCCCAGTCCCCCGCCTTTGCTTTCAGCCCACATGTTCCCTATTAATAAAAGTTAGGAAAGACCAACCTCACCCCACAGTCCCCCTCCCCCTTTCTTTTCTCCTCCAGAAGGGCCTCAGCCAACTGCCTGAACTCAACTGCCTGCTCGTGGGAGCTCCTGGGGGAGGTGAAGACAAAGGTGACAACTGGGCCACTGGTATCTCTGAGACCCTAATGACCCCAAGTGTTTTCCAATCACCACGCAGCTCACTTAGAATTTGGTGATACACCATGCCCCTCGTTTGGGGAGATTTAGAGGCACACTGTAAGGAGTAAACATATTTACTATAACTGGAAGTAGGGCCAAATTCTGTGCCTTCGGAAAAGTCAGTGAAGCAGACACACCCTGGTGCCTTCTAAGTGAATTAATGTACTGTATTCCGTTTGAGAGTCATTTCTGTCTTCATCTTTAATTCCTGCCCTGAGGAGCCATCTGTACTTGGAGGGTATGCGCACAGGATAACACTGTGGATGAAGGACCTTCGTGCGCAGCCCTCGATGAATGACCCTTTCATACACTGGGGGCTCCCTCTGACTTTCTGACTAACCAGTACTTAACTGGGCATAGTAATTTCTAACAGTAGAAACGTTCACACAAACGTAAAATCAAAAGGCAGTGGATGAACTTTCTACATGTCCTTGTTGTTGTTGATAAGGTAGTGGTTTTTTAACTTGTAAATGCCACACATTAATCCACCAGATTAAAAGTTTAAGTTCTTTTAGGGCTTTGGGGACAGGCTGTTGCATGAATTCTTCCATCAGTGGAGGCAAAGTTTCAGAGTCCAGAAAGAGTTCATGCCTTCCTAAGGTGAATAGCATATTTCCTTCTTAGTAAAGGCTGAGGTCCAATGCTTGATTTAAAAAAACAACAACACGAAAAACACCCCCAAAATTAAGTAGCTGGAGTCTGCTGTCAATCCATATGATTAGCAGTCAACTATACCAATCAATGAACCTATTTACATTTGAATTTCTTTCTTATTTGTATAGTCGTTTGGAGACTCTTTTTCTTTTAAGATTTTTACTTTATTAACTTCTATTTATATGTTACATATACCTATTGTAGAAAAAAAATCAGAAAATATAAAATAAAAGCATAATGTAAGGGGGTAAAAAACCACCCTGCTACCACCCAGAGACATACAGAGACCATTAACATAATGGCCTGTTTCCTTGGAGAATGTTTCCAAGCCTACTTTTTGATTCCTGCCTGCCCTATTTCAGAAATGCTTTTTTCTTTCCCCAGTATTTTTGTCAACAAAAGAGAATCTTTGTCGTGGCCCCATCTAAATGTGAATAAAACGTCCAGCTGCTGGTGCTCATGTGACACATAGTAGGCACGCAGGCAGGACTGATGATTCCAGAAACCCAGTAAACTAATTCTTTCTTTTATTTATTTTTTTATTGATTAATTTGAGAGAGAAAGGAAGAGAGGGAGAAATAATTTCTTTTAAATTTATTTATTGATACTTTTTTTTTTCCAGTGAACTAATTCTTGACTGACTGGTGCTATTCATCAGATAGACCACAGAGATATGAAATTGAATGCAGTTAGAAAGAACAGTGTGCTATGAAAATGTAAATAGGTATGGTTTTTAATGGCTGCCAAGCAGTTGTGGTGAAGAAGCTGTAGTTAAAAAGATACAAATTACTGAACTCTTTTCTTGCCAAAACATTATAAAGGGTATAAACTCTGAGAAGTCAGGGGACCCCAAGCTATTCTGAAACTCCAGCTTATACATTTAGTTTCCACGTTATATATCACCTAAACTTACTCAAAGTCTCCAATAAGGACCAAGAAAATAGCTCCTATTTTATAAAGAATAAAATTTGGGGTTCTGAGTTTCTTAATTTCTAATTTGCGCCTCTTATTTAAGTTCCCACACCAAACCTAGCATTCAGTTTTTGCAAGTACCTCCACTGTGTTTCAGCATATCCTTTTCAGATCATTCACCAGACAACATCCTACAGCTCTCATTCATAAAGTCCAATTATAAGACAAGAAATGTCAGGAATATACACTTTGAGAGTGGGAGGCAAACAGAACAGTACATTGTGACTTTGTAAGAACAGCCATGCATTTCCTCTGGGCTTGTTTTCAGTTCCTTTGTCAGCTGATTACATGGTCTTTTATAATTTCTCATCTACAGAATAGAGCTATTTGCTTGTGGATTATTTGAAAGACACAGGCTTATGCAAAAGAAAAGCGAAATCATCATAAGGTAGAGTGATATTTCTGGCTAGATGTTTTTGCTTTTCGTTTTTTAACGTAATTGTGAGAATGTAATTTATAATAGGGACTCTTTAGAGGTATAACAAGTAAATATTCTATTAATTCAGTCTTAATGCATATGCAAAGCTATATATGCATTTGTTATTTATATAATGGCATTTATCAATAATTGTTATTTTCATATAAAAAAGAAAAATGTTATTTTATATGCATTTTGTTTTCAAAGCACACATGTTTTCAAAGCATATACATTGTGCTCCTAGTTCTTTTAGTTTGCACAGTACTTAATAGTTGACAAAGCACTTTCATTATAGTACATTATGTTACTTAATTCTTGTAACATTGCCCAACTGTAGAGCTGGTCACAGTACTTTGGGCTTTAAATTCTCATTTAAGTCTACCCTTCTGCCCTGGCTGCATATCTCTGTTGGTTGGAGCGGCATCCTGTACAACAAAATGTTTCAGTTCAATTCCCAGTAAGGGAATATATCTAGGTTTTGGATTTGGGGTGTGTACGGGAGCAACTGATCAATGTTTCTTTCTCACATCAATGTTCCTCTCTCTCTCTCTTTCTCCCCATTCCTCTCTTTAAAAATAAAAATAAAAACATATCCTTGGGTGAGGATTAAGAAAGAATAAATAAATAAACAAACAAACAAATCTACCCTTCCATCCATCCCCACAGATACATTTCTGTTTCTCTCTGCCTTCTATCTCTTTCCTTGCTTACCTTTTCAGACCTGACTCAGGGTCATCTCCTCCATGAAACCTTTCCCTCAATACATTAAGTTGAAGTGATCTCCTCTCCTCACTGTGTCCCTTCACTACATGAAGGGATGTTTTTTACAAATCCAATTATGTTTTAAAATTCACATACACTACATGACTATAATCTTGTAAAATTATTATAAAACTCTCTTAGCCTTATAAGTCCATAACCATTTAAATAAAAAGTTAAAACAAACAAACAACTTGTATCTTTCCATGTCAGTGTAGATTGGTATTTTGGATTCCTTTCAAATATTGTATAGGATTTCACAGCATGAGTATTTGAGAACAGCCCTGACAACAGAAGTTTCTGTGCTGATGGAAATGTACTACATCTGCATTGTGCAATATGGTTATCAGTAGTCCCATGTGGCAACTGAGCACTGGAAATGTGACTAGTAAGGCTGAGGCATTTTTTGTTTTGTTAAATTTAAATACCCATATGTAGCTGCTGGTTACTCTAAGTGGACAAGGCAGATTTATATTTTATATTAACATCTATTGTTAGTCATTTAGATTTTTTTCCAATTCTCCCCAACATAAATAAACTAATCTTATAGACTAATTAAAGCATAAAAACTAAAAGGAATTTTGGAGGTAGGTGCAGGAACAATTAACATAACAATGAAAGAATTTGAGAAACCAAGATGGCAGCATAGGTAAACAACAGAATTGCGGCCGTGCACAATCATTTTAAAACAACAACGAAAAGAAAAAACAGACACCACCCAGACCCACAGGAAGGCTAGCTGAGTGGAAATGCTACAACTGAAAGAGACCGAGACTCAAAAGAGGTGCGGAAATAAAGTGCAGAGGTACGGAGGCACGCACAAAAGGGCTCGCGGAAAGGGCTGGCAGCATTTCGTACTGGAGGGAGGCACAAGCTCCCAACGGCTCTGAACTCCAGTTCCAGGCAAGTTTCTGGGGACTCAGAACCATACGGGGAGGAGCTGGACTGTCTGGCACCATTGGGCACTGGGAGGAACTCCAGAGCGGCTTGAGACCCGGTGCCTCTTAGGGCAGGACTGAGAATTGGCCATAGCTGGTTGCTCTGCCCTGTAGACTCCCCGCCCCACCCAAGCTGCACACAGAGGCTTTTGCACATAAAAGGCTGAGTAGCATCAGGCAAAGACTGAAATAGCACCTCCTTGGAGATACAAGTGCCAGTGTACCCAGGGGTCTGAGTGGTACAATCCTAAATATGACTCCTCAGATTCATAAGGGACACACTCGAGGCAGACTCCGTGAGCACCAAAGCCCCACTGAAACAACTCTTGCTCCATAAGGGTGTCTCCAGCACAGAAGTTCTCCCAGTGTAGACACAGCTGATTCGCATAACCAAGTGGCTTGGAGGTCATTTCCTCTCAGTGATCACCTAACACAGAAAGCCACTCTATCAACCCAGGGAAACAGCCAAAATGCGGAGACAAAGAAACGGATCACAACTGACAGAAAAAGAGAAAAGCAAATGATAGGATATAGAGTTCAAAACCACAGTTATAAGGTTTTCAAAAATTTTCTAGAAACCACTGATAAACTTAGTGAGACCCTCAATAAATCTAATGAGACCCTGGAGGATATGAAAAAGGACCAACTAGAAATTAAGCATACACTGACTGAAATAAAAAATATTATACAGAGATCCAACAACACATTATAGGAACGCAAGAATCAAGTCAAAGAACTGAAATATGAAGAAGCAAAAAATACCCAAGTGGATAAGCAAAAAGAAAAAAGAATCCAAAAATATGAAGACAGTGTAAGGAGCCTCTGGGACAACTTCAAGCATACCAACATCAGAATTATAGGGGTGCCAGAAGAAGACAGAGAGTAAGAGATTGAAAACATATTTGAAGAAATAATGACAGAGAACTTCCCCTACCTGGTAAAAGAAATAGACTTCCAAGTCCAGGTAGTGCAGAGAACCCCAAACATAAGGAATCCAAAGAGGACCAGGCCAAGACACATCATAATTAAATACCAAGAGCAAAAGACAAGGAGAGAATCTTAAAAGCAGCAAGAGAAAAGCAGTCAGTTACCTACAAGGCGAAGCCCATACGTCTGTCAGCCGATTTCTCCACAGAAACTTTGCAAGCCAGAAGGGAGTGGCAAGAAATATTCAAAGTGATGAATAGCAAGAACCTACAGCCAAGATTACTTTACCCAGCAAAGCTATCATTCAGAATTGAAGGTCAGATAAAGAGCTTCACAGACAAAAAAAAAAAAAAGCTAAAGGAGTTCATTACCACCCAACCAGTATTATATGAAATGCTGAAAGGTATCCTTTGAGAAGAGGAAGAAGAAGAAAAAGTAAAGATAAAAATTATGAACAACAAATACATATCTATCAACAAGTGAATCTAAAAATCAAGTGAATAAAAAATTTGATGAACAGAATAAACTGGTGAATAGAATAGAATCAGAGGCATAGAAAGGGATTGGACTGACAATTTTTTGGGGGGAAAAGGGTGTTGGGGGTGCAGGAAGAGACAACAATAATCATACACCTATGGATGAGAACACCAGGGGCAGGTAAGGACAGAGGGTAGGGTGAGAACTGGGAGGAGGGGAGCTATGGGGGGGAAAAAAAGGAACTGTAATAATCTGAACAATAAAGATTTAAAAAAATGGAAAAAAATAAAAGGAATTTTGCTTTCTTTTATGTATGAATTCTTGAGATGCTTGCATTCATTCCAATGCAGGCTTCTTTGCTGTCCTACAAGAAGTTATTGCATCAAGTAGGAAAAAGAACATTTACACTGAAGGCATTTTCTATATGGAAAATGTACTGCCAGTACAAATATTTATATCAGTGTTTATTAAAATAGTGATGTATTGGAGTCAATCCTATCTCTAACAGTGGGAAATTGGCTCCAGTATATAATCCTTGTACAATGAAGGGCAAGGCAGTCATTAGAAGTAGTAATGAAATTGCCCGGCTGGTGTGCTCAGTGGTTGAGCACTCACCTATATACCAGGAGATCACAGTTCGATTCCCAGTCAGCGCATATGGCCAGGTTGCCAGCTTGATCCCCACTGTGGGTCATGCAGGACTCAGCTGATCAATGATTCTCTCTCATCACTGATGTTTCTATCTCTCTCTCCCTCTCCCTCATTCTCTGTAATCAATAAAAATATAATAAAAAATAAAAGCCCTAATCAGTTTGGCTCAGTGGATAGAGAGTCAGCCTGAGGACTGAAGGGTCCAGGGTTTGATTCCGATTAAGGGCATGTACCTCGGTTTCATGGGGGAGGCAACCAATCCATGTGTCTCTCTCACTTAATGTTTCTCTATCTCTCTGTCTCTCCCATTCCCTTCCTCTCTCTAAAAATCAATGGAAAAATATCCTCTGGTAAGAATTAACCCCCCCCCCCCCAAAAGTGGTGAAATTGCCAGTTATTGCAATGAAAACAAGTCTATGGTATACTTTCAAGTGAAAAAATAAGTTATTGTGATATGAATAATAGTTCTCTTTTTTAAATAATTATATATACACATATTTATACCAAGTTTTGGTTTAGTGGTAAGGCAGATACCAGGTTGAGAACATGGACTTTGGAGTCAAATGGATCTGGGTTTGAATCCAGGTTCTGCCACGTATCATCTGTAGATAAGACTCTCGCCTCCCTGAACTTTGGTTTTCTCATTGCTAGAATGGGATGATAATATTTATATCTTAGAGTTGATGTGTTAAGGAACATATGTAAAGCACTAAGTAGATATGTTTATTTAATAAATGTAGTTGTTGTTTTTTTAAGACTAGTAGGTATAGGCATGGAAAGAAATCAGAAATGATATTCCAAGATGATATTCTCAAGAAATAATATTTCAATATGTTGAAAGTGGCTATCTCTCAGTTAGAAGGTTATGGTTGATGTTGTTGTTAATTTAATTAATTGAATGGACCATTGAAATCTTGAATATGAAAAAGTCCATTAAAATCATGTATATATGAGATTAAAAAAGTAAGTAAACTCTATATGTAGTGTAGAAATATGCCAAGATCATGAATTGCAGAGTAGTATAGATAGTGTGATATCATTTGTGTTCAACTTTAAAAAACCACAAAAAACACCAAAATATCAAGTTGCTTTTGGTAAGTGACTCAGGATGAGGGGCAGAGAAATCTTTTAATTTTTACTTTATGGCTTTTGATTCTGTTTTAAATTTTTACATGATTTATTTACAATTTTCATTAGTTGTTAAAATAATAAGTGCTTTGAGATTTTTCCACAAAAGAAAAGATAGAAAGAAAAAAATTGCTTTTCATTCAAGTCCACCTTTGCCTAGTCTGAAGAAACATGATTTTCAAAGCTATATGAAGTACTTTAAATTTCTTCAATATTAGTAATTCTCCAATTCCAATGAAAACAGTGATAATTCTGCCATTGTATTATATTCTGTAATGTGTTATTTTCTATACTCCAATATTACTAATATTTATTGAGCATTGGTTAAGATAAAAACAACAAAGGTGAGAAAAGGGAACTTTGTTAATAAAGAGATCTAATCTTTCACCATTTTCTTGTATTAAAAAAATTACAGAAAAATGAATATGATATTTTATTCATGTGTTTTTGGCCTCTTCTCATATAGTTCTACCTTTTTTCTTTGATATAGCATTCCACAGACCACTATTTTTTTTATTAACATAGGAGTAATAGGGGTTCATTATAGAAAATAAAAAAATAAATAAAAATAAAAAGTAAAACACTTATATGGCCACCCTAGAGACAATCATTGTTAATATATTGTTGTGAAATCACATCGGTATCTAAACTAATAAAAGTGTAATATTGAAATTGACCGTTTCTTCAGGATGCCTAAGCCACGCCCACCAGCCAATCAGAGCGGCTGTATGCAAATTAACCCAGCCAAGATGGAGGCTGGCAGGGCAGCTCTGCACTGGGAGCCTCCGTGGCCAGCACAGCTGTGCTGGGTGTGTCAGCTCAGTGGGGGGGTCCACCCCGGGGGCCTCTGTGGGGCATCCAGGAGCACCTTTCCTGGGTCTGCTGCCTGGCTCTCTGCCCCAGGGGTCTCCACGGGGCGTCTAGGAGTGCCTGTCCTGGGTCCACTGCGTGGCCCCACCCTGGGGTCCTCCTCGGGGGTGTGTGGAAGCACCCATCCAGGGTCTGCTGCCTTCATTCGCCTCCCGGGGGCCTCCACAGGGTGTGTGGGAGCGTCTGCTGCACAGTGCGGAGAATCTGAAGCCAGTCCGCTGCCCGGCTCCACCCCGGGTGTGTTTGCTCAGCAGCAGGGCCCCACCGAGGGATTCTGCACCAGCGTCCACCCCTGGCTCGCCACCCAGCTCTGCGCCAGGTGTGTCCCTTCAGCGGTGGGGGCCCACCAGGCGTGTGCGATCATGGGCCCTCCGGTGGAAAACATCCAGGCCTGCACTCACCAGCCCTCCTACCCCCCAGTGCACGAACCCTGAAGGGGCTGTGGGCAGCCTGAAAATGGCCCTCAGCCCCTCACCCAGGCTGACCAGGCATGCCAGCAGGTGGACATTCCCTCCCCCCAAGGTGTCCCAGACTGCAAGAGGGCACAGGCCAGGCTGAGGGACCCCCAACTACACAAATTTTTGTGCATCAGGCCCCTAGTTGTTATATATATACTATATGCTCTAATAAATTATCTTTAGTGGTTGTATAGTATTATCTTTCTTAAATTTATATAACTAATCCCCTATTGCTGGATGTCTAGATTGTCTCCAGCTTTTTGCCTTTGAGATAAACATTCTTCTTTTTAAAAAAATATATTTTATTGATTTTTTACAGAGAGAAAGGGAGAGGAATAGAGAGTTAGAAACATCGATCAGGTGCCCACTGCACACCCCCTACTGGGGATGTGCCGCAACCAAAGTACATGCCCTTGACCAGAATTGAGCCTGCGACCTTTCAGTCCGCAGGCCGACATTCTATCCACTGAGCCAAACCGGTCAGGGTGAGATAAATATTCTTATAGTTGGATATAATATATAACTATGACTGTTTCCTTAGAATAAATTCCTAATGATATAACTGCTGAGTCAGAGTTCACACAGGGATTTAAGATTTTGATATGTCTCAATAAATAAGTGTTGAAAAGAAATAGTAAATGTCTCCTTATAACAAAAAGGACACGACTGTGGAGGAGGTAGGAAGTTGCGTTGGTGAATGGGCTAACTAGGGAAGTTCTTAAGACATTTTTTGGGTCAGGAGAGTAAGAATGTGGGAGAATCTCCACATTCTTATGAATACAATGCACTACCTGCTCACGAAAGAAGGCTTAACCTTCTTATTACAGCCAGCTTCTGGTGATGCTCTAGAGTATCTTGTGAAAGACTATTTAAAACACCGAAAAGAACAAGTCTTTAGCCTCTCTTCTGCAACTGTGACTATTCAGAATCTACTCATCTTTCAAGGAGTAATTTACTTTCTTCACGAAGCATTCCTGACTCTCAAGGATTCCTTCCTTTATTAATGCATAGCACTTTGTGAAGGCGCTATGCTTGTTTATCACATTAATCTTCACAAATATCATGTGAGGCAGTTATTATCATTCTCACTTTACAGATGGGGGCACTGAAGCTGGGATAGATTAGCAACGTGCCACTGTGGCACAAAGAAGAGGCTCCCCCAGAATAAAACAAGGTCTTTCACTCTCTCAACTTTGTCTAAATGTATTTTTCCTAAGAGGTAGTTGGAGGCAGAAAGAGAGGCATGTACAAAAACAGAGGAAGAGTAAAAGTGAAAAGGAAGAGCAGTGGTTTAGAGGACCGCCGGGAAGGGGCTCAGGGATCACTGGCATAGAACGTCATGACGAAGAGGCAGGAGATGGAGCTGGGAAGGGAGGTTGGGCCTGGGATCCTCATGAATGCAGAAGCACATAGCACACCTCTTGAAACACAGTGGAATTCAGTAAAGGCCATTGAATCTCGCAGTATGTTGAAGATTTAAACTGTCTTTAAATGGTTTATCTTTCTAGCTAGACTGTGAGCTCTGTGATGCCAGTAGTTGTACCCACTGAGTTCATCTTCATATCTGTAACATCCAATACAATGACTGGCGTACACTAATGGCACACAAGTTTTGTTGTATAAATTAATCGATGCATAAACATTCTCTTGGGAGACAGCATAGACAAAAATGAACAAAAACAAAAAGCAAAATACTGCTTTTAGAATCAGAAGACCTGATTTTAAATACCTTTTCTCTAGCTTACAGGTTATGTGACACTGGGTAATTTACATAACCTCTTTGAATAGTCTATTCATCTGATAATACTCACCTCAAAGTGTTATTATGAAGATTAAGTGAGATTATATTTTTGAATTGCTTAGCACAATACTTGACAAATTGTAGACATTCAACAAACGTCAATTTCCTACTTTCACTTTCCGACTATCTAGAATTGAATTGGTCACGAAGAGAGCTTATGTTCAGATTTAAGGTATAGCCCATTTCAAATATTTGGTCCTATTATCAGACCATGGGTCTCAATTTAATATTTACAAAAATTACTACTGCCTTGGCTGGTGTGGCTTAGTTGGTTGGAGCATTGTCCCATGCACCAAAGGGTCATGAGTTCAATTCCTGGTCAGGGCACATACCTAGATTGCAGGTTTGATTTCTGGTCTGAGTGCATATGGGAAGCAACCTATCAATGTTTCGCTGTCACATCACTGTTTCTCTCCTTCCTCTTTCTTTAAAATCAATAAACATAATAAAAAAGTACTACTGTTTAAGCATGTATTATGAAGTGTCACTAATAGGTTCTCAATATTTGAATGAATGATTTGAATTGGATTAAACACAGTAGTCCCTCTTATCCATCTGTTGTTTTGCTTTCTGTGGTTTCAGTTACCTGTGGTCAACCATGGTCTGAAAATACCAAATGGAAAATTCCGGAAATAAAAAATTTATGTTTTAAATTGCATGCCGTTTTGAGTAATGTGATAAATCTCATGTGGTCCTGTTTTATCCTGCCTGGAACATGAATCATCCCTTTGTCCAGTATATCCATGCTGTATATGCTCCCCAGCCATTAGTCACCCAGGAGCCATCTTAGTTATCAGATCAACTGTCCCGATATTACAGTGCTTGTGTTCAAGTAACCCTTACTTCTCTTAGTAATGGCCCCGAAGTACAAGAGTAGTGATGTTGGCAATTCGGATATTGAGAATCTGTAAAGTGCTTTATTTAAGTGAAAAAATATATATATGGGGAAAAACATTATATATATATGGTTTGGTACTATCCACAGTTTCAGGTGTCCACTGGGATTCTTGGAACGGATTCCCCCATAGATAAGGGAAAACTACTATACTTAGAATTTTGTCAGAGTGTCTATATAGCATTCTCAGGATCCAAGATATAGCTATACCTCAGTCACTACTTGATTGGGTTGGTCTTTAGTTGATTTGAAAGACCCCTCAAAACCACTAAATATCTTTTGTTTTCATTCATTCCGTTTGCATCTAAACAAACATGTGATGACAAAATCAGTTTCTAGCTATTTTGATACCAGATAAAAAGACTCTGGAATCAACTAAAAGAAATAACATCCATTAAAAAACAAAACAAAACAAACAAACAAATAAAAACACAAAAAAGCAGCCTGTCACCTAGCTTAAATATTAGTTTCTTTCTTTTTTAAAAACAGCTTTATTGAGATGAAATTCACATACCATATAATTCACCCATTTAAAGTGTACATTTCAATGGTTTGTAATATACTCACAGAGTTGTGCAACTATTACCACAATTTAGTTTTAGATCTTTTTCATCATCCTCCAAAGAAACTCTGTGCCTAGTAGTTCCTGCCCATCCTCCCTGTCACCTTCCCAGACCCAGACAAACATTAATCTACTTTCTGTCTATAGATTTGCCTGTTCTGGACATTTCATGTGAATAGAATAATACTGTATGTGGTATATTATAACTGGCTCCTTTCATTGAGGATAGTGTTTTCACCCATGTTGTAGCATGTCAGTTCTTTATTGATGAAAATATCCCATTGTATAGATAGGCCACATTTTCTTTGCTCATCATTGATGGATATTTTGGATTGCTTCCACTTTGGGCTATTATAAGAACACTGCTATGAACATTCATGTACATATTTTTATGAATGTATACTTTTTTCCTTCTCTGGGGTACATACCTACTTAACATCTAAATTCACCTTGTAGCAGTATTTGACTCTTATTCGTCATTTCCTCCCACTGAAACATGCTCTTAGTTTGACTTTTGTGATGTTACATACTTCTCATTTTATTCCCTCCTACCTGAGAACTCCTTCTCACTCTCCTTTGAAGATTCATTCTTCTGTACCTGGCCATTAAATGTTGGCATTTTGTAATAGACCCTTTTCTCATTCTGTAATCTTCATACAGGCAACCTTACCCCTTCTTATATAAGGCTAAATTTACCACCTCTGTGTCAATGACTCCCAAATCTAGGGCCAATCTCTCTTCTGAGTCCAAACCCATATATCCAAATGCCTACTTGATAACTGTATGGATATCCCAATGTCATCTTAGTCTTCATGCGTACAACCTGGCTTATAATATCCCTGGTTCCCTTTCATTTGGTCTTCTTCCCATGTTCTTTTTCTTAGTAAATATGGATTGCTGGGGCCCACATTCAGAATTTCTGGAAATCTCAGAGCCATTCCAGCCCTTCTTTAGCAACTTATCCAATATACTACCTATTTCAAGCTTTGTAGATTTTTCTCCTACAATATTTGTTGAATCTATATGCTTTTCCCCACCTCCATCGTTATTGGCTCAGGGCAAGCTACCATCATCTTTCATCTGGACCCCATTGGCATCCCCACATCCTCATCTTTTCCCTTCAGCAGTTTTTCATATATCAGCCAGAGTGATGTTTTCACAACACACAACATTTTAACCTCCGCCCCAGCCCCACCCTGCCATGTTTAAAAATTTCAAAAAACAAACTAAATAAAAATAAATAAATAAATAAATAACAAAAAAAAAAACAAAAAAATAAAAAATAAAAAAAGAAAGAAACAAAAAAAGAGAGAGAGAAAAAAAGAAATTTTCAATGCCTTCCTATTGCTTTTAACACAATGTTCAAAGCACTACATATGACTCAGTGCTCAGCAAATTTTGGCCCCAGTGATTGCTCCAGTCCAGTCTCATACTCTTTACTTCTTGTTCTTTGTTCTCTATCCACACTATCATTCTCTTCCTCAAAAGAGCTACCCCAAGCTATTTGCATGTGTTCTTCTCTATTCCTAGAAACCATCACCTCTTTACAAACCCATCTCCTCCCCCACTTAGTTAATTTCAATGGCTCCTCCTTATCTGAATTCAAATATTTTCTCAGAGAAGCAGTTTCTGGAATTAATGTTCTTGTCCCTTCCCCACTCAGGTTACATTCTCTGTTTTATTCCCTCTTAGCTCCATATTCCTTTCCCTCATAACATGTATCTCAATTTATAGTTATGGTTATGCATGTATTTATGTGGCTATTTAATCAATGTCCATTTCTCCATGTAAACGGGTTGAAACTGGGTTTTCCCCTATTGCATGACTACCCATAAACACCATATCTAGCCTTAGTACATAATAAATATAAAGACCACCAGATTTATGGCTTGGATAACTGATGGATCATGAGGCCATCAACTAAATTAAGGAATGCAAGATGAAGAACATACCTCAGTGGGAACAAAAAAAGAGAGACTTAGCCCAGCTGGCATGGCTCCATGGTTGAGCGTGGACCTATGAACCAGGAGAGGTCACGGTTCGATTCCTTGTCACATGTCCTGCTTGTGGGCTCAGTCCCCTGTGGGGTGTGTGCAAGATGCAGAATTATTCTCTCTCATTATTGATATTTCTATCTATTTCTCCCTCTCCCTTTCTTTCTGAAATCAATAAAAATATGTTTTTTAAAAAGGAAAGGCAAGAAAATAAAAAGAAAGAAAAGAGAGACCTTAACACTTGAAGAAGTCCTATGAGCAAGCCAGCAGGCAGTTGGACTATGAATGGAGAGCTGTAAAAGAGATCTGGGATGGAAGCGCAGAGTCAGACCATACAGTTTTTGGTTAAGATCTTGGGAGTGGCTGAGCTTGCCCAGCTTAAAAAGAACAAAGACACTCACATTGCCCTAGCGAGGTTGGCGCAGTGGATAGAGCAGTCAGCCTGTGGAGTGAAGGGTCCTTGGCTCAGTTCCAGTCAAGGGTACATATGGTGGTTGCAGGCTGATCCCTGGCCCTGGTAGGGGCGAGTGTGGGAGGCAAGCAATCTATGTGTCTCTCTCATATCGATGTTTCTCTCTGTCTCTCCCCTTCCCTCCCACTCTTTCTAAAAGTCAATGGAAAAATATCCTCAGGTGAGGATTAACAACAACAGAGACACCAATATTAAGAAACAGGCAAAAAAAAAAAAAGTTTAAGATAAAATTTGGAATGAAAAATCAAAGATATGGGTGAAGCGCCCTGTCAAATGCTTCAGAGGGAAGTTTTGAGTTTTTGAGTTTGGTCATTTGGGTAAGGGATTTTTGAGTATCCTGTTCCTTAGCAACGATTTTTTCACCTAATAGCTTTAGCATCCATAACAATCGTTAAACTTGTTTCACTGGGGAGAGCTGAGATTTTTAAATTTCATCTTTCCTTCAGGAAAAATCCCTATCTTCCCCTTCTGTCTCCTTTAAAAAATTCCTATGTCCCTCTCAGGGAAAAGGTTCCCTGGGACCTTACTCTTCTTCTGACCCTCTGCTGGGATAGCTCACCCATGGGCCCTGGGCAATAAAAAGGCTCTTTTGGGAGAAGATGCTGGAGTGAGATTTGACAAACCTTGGGAGACCATAGCTAAAGAGATGGAGACTCCTTTGGGTAAATATGATCCCTTCCAGCTTTATAACTCACGCACAGATGCAGAGAGGTGTGATTTGCACAAGGTAGCACCCATATCCCTTTAGATAGCTTTCCAAGACCTTCCAAATCTGGGTGCAATGCCCCTTTCTGGGCACTCCTACAGCACCTGGACCTTTCCTCTTGCACCCCTCAGGACCCAGGATTGTGATGGCCGCTTTGCCAGCCTGACCTTTCACTAGACCTCAGGGTCTTTGACAGCAGGGGCTGTGTCTGTCTGGTCCCCTTGTTGTATTCCTAGTATTTAATTGAGAGCTTTACAAAAACAGAGGGCTGAGAAAATTTTTTTTTTTTTTTCTGGGTGAATGAACAATTGAAGGAGGCATAAGTGAGGACAAATGTACCTGGGGAAATGCAAGTAGCCTTCAGTGGCTGGAGCTGGGAGGATGAGGGAGTTTCTGGGAGGGTGTTGGAGAGGCTTCGGGGCAGGGGTGGGGATGGGGGAGGTGGATTTTATCAGAAAGGTGCGGAATTGCCCTGGGTTCTTCAGAGCAGTGAAAGTCAGCCTTCTGGATTTGTGATTCAGGAAGTTCTCATTTAATCCCTTTAACGACTTGATGAGATAACTATTCCTATCTCTATTTTACTGATAAGGAAATGGGCCTCCCAGAAACTAAGCAACTTGTTCAAGGACACCCAGCTGGGCTTTTTCTGCCTTAGCCTGCCACTCGCCTCTTGTAGGAAAGAGAACAAATTCAACAGGAACCTAGGACATCAACTGAATTGGTCAGGAATTCGCCAGCCTGTCATCGCCTGGCTCCCTGGTACTCAGCTCCTCAGTGCATCAGAAATGAAAACAGACATGTGCGTTTGCTTCCCATGATGTCCATGTTTGGGGGACTGCTGACTATTTTAAAGTTTTTTCAATATTTGCATCTTGCCCTAGCCAGGTTTGCCCAGTGGATAGACCATCAGCCTGTGGACTGAAGGGTCCTGGGTTCGATTCCAGTCAAGGGCACATGCCCGAGTTGCGAACTCGGTCCCCAGTTGTGGGGCGTGCAGGAGGCAGTCAATCAATGGTTCTCTCTCATCACTGATGTTTCTGTCTCTTCCTCTCCTTTCCTCTCTGAAATCAATAAAAATATATATTTTTTAAAAATTTAAAAATAGCTACATATGTCTATTTGAACATAGAAAAGAAGTGAAGGAATTCACATGGAACTTTAAAAAACAAACAAACAAATAAATATTTGCATCTTGTTGCATCTGAGATCACAAAGTATAAATAAGATTGACCTTGATACCAGGTCAGAGGCAGAGATCTGTGTGGAGCCATTGCAGGGCCCCACAGGAGGTGGGACCTCTGAGTTCCGTACCGCAGAGTAAAGACTGTCTCCTCTTCCTGAAACCTTCCATTGAGACTGCTTTAGGAAAAGGAGCTACATTTTTTTATTTTTTATTTTTTTTAGGAGCTACATTTTTTTTTATTTTAAAAACATAAATATAAAATTTTATTTCTTCTTCAAATATAATGGCAAATTTGTGCTTAGGTAAAGTAGAAAAACAGCATATATAACTTTCTTTCTTTCTTTCTTTCTTTTTTTTTTTTACACATCTTTCCATTTATTAGGAGTTACATTTTTAAAAATAACAATTACCTGCCAGGCCTTCCATTGTTAGTTCACTGATCGTTGTGTGATATCACTAAGCCTCAGTTTACTCAACTATGAAATAGAACCCATACTGCCTTTCTCAAGGTGGTGTGAGGATTAACCAGGAGAAGTATGTGTAAGGAATTTAGCCCATCAGAAGTATTCAATGCTTATTCGCTCTTTATATTATTATCATTAGTGTTTAATCCATAAAACCACCAGCTCTCGAGGCAAGTGTTATTACTCCCTTTTACATAGGAGAAAACTTTGACCAGCTAATAAAGCAAAGCTGCTAGGATTTAAATTCAAATCTGATTCCAAAGCTGCTATTTATTTTTTAATGACTGTATTCCATCTCCCTTCAGAAGAACAATAATAATGGGAAATGCTCAGGGATCCTTGATTTGAGGAAATACAATGAAATAGCCTTAAGTTTCTGATTCAGAGTCTCTTGCTTACATTTCTGAGACTTCTGACAGACTGGCCTGGGCTTTGAATCCCTGCGTGGCGCTCTCTCCACTGTTGGAGGACAAGGAGAGAGTCCACACCCTCCAGAATTGGAATCTTTTCTCCAACACTTTGAAGTAAATCATTATTTCAGCTAAAATGGGTCTCTGAAAGTATAGCATTAATTTTCAATATTCCCCTTCTGTTAATATAGGAATAAAGATGGAAAATGCAGTGTAGTTCCTTGTCTAATGCAGTCCAAGTATCTAACCAAGAAAATATGTTTTTTTTGTGTTTTTTTTTTTGTCAAATAGAGATTCTAGATATTACCAGGGTTGCCCTTGCTCTTTATTTTCAGTTTTACCCTCTCATAAATAGCTCATTCTTTCCTTTTTTTAGCTTTAGATGCTAATAAAAATAAGAGAATCCATAGCTATGTAGTGCATTCCTGTTTATGGAAGTGCTTTCACACACATGATTCAATTTTACTCTTACAAAAACTTGTGAGGTGTTTATTACCACTTATTTCAACGGCTATGTAATATTTATTTCAGCATTATCTTATAATGGGCACTGAAATAATTTATACTTTTTTGTTATGATGATGAAGTCTGAAGTATTTAGCATGTTCTTAATAAATGTGGAATGAATGAATGAGCAGACTCTGTGAACTCATTTGTAATCCAAGATCACTTGTTAAACCTAAATGAAACTATCCTTTTCTAAGTTAGCTGAAGGCACTGACATATTAAAAAAAATATGTGAGTTTAAAAAGTAAGTCAGTCTGTCCTGGCCAGGTGACTCAGTGGTTGGAGCACACAGGAAGCAACCAATTGGTATTTCTCTTTCTCTCTTTCCTTTTTCAAACAGTGCCATCCTAACGGGCGTAAAGCTGTATTTCATTTTGCTGTGTGTGTGTGTTTTTTAATTGTGGTTTTAATTTGCATTTCCCTCATGACTAATGAGGGTGAGCATCTTTTAATATTCTGGTTTGCCATTTGGATCTTCTTTGGAGAAATGTCTGCTCAGATTCTTTACCTATTTTATTTTATTTTAAAAAATATATTTGCATTGTTTTCAGAGAGGAAGGGAGAGGGAGAGAAACATCAATAATAAGAGATACTCATCGATTTTGGCTGCCTTCTTCCTGCCCCCTACTGGGGATTGAGTTGCAACTCAGGCAAATGCACTGAGCAGGAACTGAACCATGACCTCTTGGTTCATAGGTCAATGATCAACCTCCGAGACACACCAGCCAGGCTACCCATTTTAATATTGAATTGTCCTTGTTGTTGAGTTGTAAATATTCTTTGTATATTCTGGACCCTTATCAAATATATGATTTGCAAATAATTTCTCCAATCCTGTGGGTTGTTTCTTTACTCTCTTGGTAGAATTCTTTGATGCACAAATGTTTTTAATTTTGATTCCTATATTTTTTTAATGTGTCACTGAAGATTTTTTTGAGTGTTATGCAACTAAACCCTATTTTTTCATAAGCCTTGTGGTTTTCATTCATTGCACAATTTTGCATAGCATGGTGGTTTTTAGGCACACATACATCTCCTTAGAGCAGAACTGGGAAAAGACCCAGTGGAGGGAAAGCTTGGCTCATTTGGGTAATTGGAAGGGGTTCAGCTCTTACTGTGTCAGGCAGTGCTGGAAGCACCAGCCACACCCATTAACTCAGTAATCCTCAGGATAACACTTGGAGGAAGGTCCTATCTAAAAATTTGTTATAGGTCAGAAATTGAGGTACAAAGATTTGAAGGAATCTTTTCAAAGTCACACAGGGGTAATTGGTAGAAATCGTATGGGAGCCCAAGCTGCCCCAGAGTGCATGCTCTTCACTACACCTCAGCACAGAGACTGTTTTCTTACATTTTTCTTTCTTGCTCTTAAGATTGTGATGCTGGGAAGTGTGTGTGTGTGTGTGTGTGGGGGGGGCGGGGGGATTAAAAAAATAAAACTACTTTTGCTGTCTCTTCCCATATTATTTGTACTTATTTTCCAATTCTGTCTGAAATAAATAATTGATAAATTACATGTATGGGAGAAGAGGCTGCTTAGCTTAGTACTTATGAATCAGATGGGCTTGGGTGGTTTTAGTACTTGGTACCTGTATACCTGTTTTTCAGCCTTAGTTTCCTTTTCTATCACTTAGTTGTTTACAAATCCTTGGCAGCTTTTCTTGGATGTATAATATAAATCTCCAATCAAAACAGAGCTCCTGATTCCTAACCTGTCCCTCAATCCACATGCAAAACCCAGTCTCAACAGCTTACTCACCAAGCCTTCATCAATTCAATCAATAGCACCAAGTTCTGCCCTGATGCTAAGCCAAACCATCAGGGTCAGCCTTGATTACTACATTTCCATTACCTCTCCCCAGCTCCGCATGCTTTCAATTCATCACCCAGGCCTTTCAATTTGACCTCCAGATGACATCTCTGATATGTATACTTCTCTCCATCCCTCTCCTTTGCTCTCTTACCCCCAGTTTAGGTAATCATTATCTTTGTCTAGAATCCTGGCATAAGTCCTTCCTCTGTTTCCTGACTTTTCTCTCTAACCCATTCTCTATATGGACTAAGGTAAATGTCTTAAAATTTTATACTGATCATGCCAACTCCCCTGTTTAAACCACTTCAGACTTCTAGCTCCGAGTAAAATCTAAACTTCTTACTGTACCCTAGAGGGTCCTATATACTGGGGCTATTTTTCTAACTTTACTTCATACCGGGCAACCCTGCTCACTACGCAACAATTGGTCTTATTTTTGTTCCTTGAACAGGTCAGTCGCTTTCTCTCTTCTGCTCTTCTCATTTTTCAGATCTCAGCTCACATGCTATCTTCTCAGATAGGATCCTCCTAATCTTCCCAGGGAGAGAGGGAGGATTGCCTCCCCCAGGCAGGCTCAGTCTGATTAAGTCCTTGATGGCAATGATCTCAACATGCAATTATCTTATTTATGTTCTTCTTTTTGTTTATCAGCCCCCTTATTTGTTTTCTGTCTCCTACATTGTGACTTTGTTTAACTTAGTCATCACTATATCCTGAGAGCTTGAAATAAGGTGATCCCCAATGATTGCATGAATAGATGAATGAATGAATGAATGAATGAATGTCTCAACTTATGCTATTTTTTAAAAATATTTTTGTATTGATTTCAGAGAGGAAAGGAGAGGGAGATAGAAACATCAATGATGAGAGAGAATCATTGATCAGCTGCCTCATGCATACCCCACACTATGATCGAGACCACAACCCAGGCATGTGCCCTGACCAGGAATTGAACCATGACCTCTGGGTTCATAGGTCAATGTTCAACCACTAAGCCATGCCAGCTGGGCTGGGTATGTTTAATGGGGTAAATAATTTAAAGAATAGTATGTACTAGTAAGTTCTAGCCAGGGTAAAAGGTGATGCTGTTAGATATGGAAGTATGATTACAGCCCAAGGTCCACCCCCAGTCCCCCATTATAGATAGGTACTTATACTGCCTGAGAGGAAGAAATTGTCTATGCAGATAGTTGATGAAAGAACAAAAGCTAGAGCCCAAGACACCTGAATTTTGTCTGGTGATCTTTCATCTATCAGTGCTTCGCAATCTATGGTTAATCCAGATCTTTAAACGAATTTTTCTAGGAGTGGGTGTAGGGTGGAAGGGGTCAATGGGAAAAAAAGAAAAAAGGACATTTGGAATACTTTCAACAATAAAGATAAAATTTTAAAAGAAATGATTTTTAACCCTTAGTTGATTTGTATTTTTATAAAATAAAATACAAATGAATTATTAGAAAAATACTGCTTTAAAAAGGCAAGCTTAATTTATTATTAGATATAAAATTACACTGTTGCAGTGGACACGGGAAACTGAGGGTTAGGGAGGAGGGGGGGAAGGGCAAGGGGAAAAAATGGAGATCTATCTATCATCTGCTATAATACTTATCTATCACTTGTTGTAATACTTTAAGCAATGAAATTAAAAAAAAAAATAGAAAAAAAAATAAATAAAAAATAAAAATAAAAAAAAATAAAAAAAAATAAAAAAAAAATAAAATTACACTGTTGGATTATTATAAACATCTTTAAAGACTTAATCCACATTTTCATACTTGTGGTAACAAGTAGCCATCAGATCGCAAACCAACACTGGTCCCCCCACCAATATTGAGGTCTCTGGTCCACACAAGTCTGAAGGAGAAGTGGGATCTGAGTTTACAAGGGTTATGAGACTAAACAAAGTTGAGTTTGGGCTACCAAAGAGAATGATGCCACTGTTTTATATTTTAAATATGTTTTTTACTGATTTCAGAGAGGGAGAGAGAGATAGAAATATTGAGTGGCTGCCTCCTGCATGCCTCCTATTAGGGATCGAGCCAGCAAACCCGGGCATGTGCCCTGACTGGGAATTGAACCAGTGACTTCCTGGTTCATGGACCAATGCTCAACCAACTGAGCCACACAGCCTGGGCGCCAATTGCTATTTTAATCTCTAGTAAAGTGTCCTTTGCACTGCTCCTTCTAGTGCATGGGAGCTCTTACTATCACAACTGGACTGAAAGGAGCCCCTTGAAGGATTTTCTTCATGAAGAAAAAAAATTCCAGTAAACTCTGCCACAACAATTAGTGGCCATTCTAAATTTTAGTGCCTAGGTTGTTGGACATGTCCCATATATGGCTTGGCAGTTTGGCAGGCTTCTCAGTTCAATATTCCTGCCTGCCAAGAGAAAGACAGGTATGACTCTCTGCTTGCTCATTCTATCCCTCTGTAAGGAAGTAAAAAAAAAAAAAAAGACTTCAAACACTGCTTTCTGTATTAGCACTGGAGGGAAAGAGCTAAATGCACTTACACAATCCAAGGTATACTTGCATAATCTGCTGGAGGAAACAGCGGAGTGACATTTGCACCTAATCCTTCACGGGGATGTGAACTAAGACTGCAAACAGCAGAGGGAAAACACATAGTTGCCTGGTACTTGGGGGCAAAGGAAAGTGATTTGGTAGGTAAGGGGCACTTGCAATAACAGCACTTTTGTTTGTTTTTTACTTCCATAATCCTCAAATAGAGACACAATAAAACCCAATGATGGCAGAACTGGGTGCAAGGAACAGGAGCCGAGGCTTTAGAGGAGCTGTAAGGTGATGGGAGGAGCAAGAAGTTAGGGGCAGAATGGTACAAGGGCACAAAACCATGTGGACCTGGCAGAACTGAGTTGTGCTTATTTTACACAAGTGACACCGAGGCTTCTGCACTGACATCCTGTCACATCTTATATGTGGTATTTCCTTGTTCCTTATTCAGATGAGAAAGGAGGAGGGCGGCGGCCCATGTGCAATTCAGCAATGTGAAAAGCAGATGTTAGCAACTCATCATACTGGTATCCTCATTCTGCCTTTAGCCATTTCAATTCCAAACTGCTCCATCTTCTCACTACTCTCTGGAATGCCCGTGTGCTTTAATGATAGAATGATGGCTTGGGGGGACAAGCATTAAGATTTTGGCTTTCTTGGTATTTACCATTAGTGTCCTTCAGGACTCTAATATTTGTGTATTTCTTGTGTTAACCCAAGCTAGCTGTCACTCACCAACTATTTTGACTGGAAGAAACCTCATAGGGACTCCTTGTCTGCTATTCCAGGCACACCTGAATGGATTGGGTCATCATTTCCTTGATCTTCCCCAGTCTACTCCTCCAAATACAATACTCTCACACCAACCACCCCTCCCCCACCCCACCCTACCTACCTGGTTATCCAAGACAGAGATGCCATAGGGGACACCATGACTACTTCCTTTTCTTCATTCTGTCTCCGTATCCATGTTCAATCAATCACAGTCTTATCAACTTATCCTTTATATATTTTTGATTGCTACTGCCTGATTTCTTCCTTTCATTATATCTTGCCTGAACTATCACACTTCCTTCCCCATCCCATCCCCACACACCTGTTTCATCATCTCTATTCTTCTCCCCCTCAAACCCACCATTTTCATAGTCACCAGAAAAACCATCTAAAGCAATAGCTCTGCCCTAGCTGGTTTGTTCAGTGGATAGAGCATCAGCGTGCAAACTGAAGGGTCCTGGCTTTGATTCTGGTCAAGGGCACATGCCCAGGTTGTGGGCTCAATCCCCAGTAGGGAGCGTGCAGGCGACAGCTGATCAGTGATTCTCTCTCATTGTTGATGTTTCTCTCTCTCTCTCCCTCTTCCTTCCTCTCTGGAAT
Source organism: Murina feae (assembly GCA_004026665.1). Classification (NCBI taxonomy): domain Eukaryota; kingdom Metazoa; phylum Chordata; class Mammalia; order Chiroptera; family Vespertilionidae; genus Murina; species Murina feae. The sequence goes on along the minus strand of PVJC01021242.1, from coordinate 1,224 downwards.
CAATAAAAATATATTTAAAAAATAAAATAAAATGAAGCAACAGCTCTGACCATGTTACTCTCAAAATTAAAAACTGTCCAACAGACCCTCAGAGTTATGAGAAGAGGACCCTGGGTTTCGCATGGTGATGAAGCTGCCTTAGATCTGTTTTCTGTTCACCTCTGTATAGTCTTCTCTCTAGATTCAGCCGATGCTCTGTGACACAGGGGACTTGGAATTGCCTGGGATACCTACTATTTCTATCCCTCCTTTGCGTATCTTATCCCTTTCCTGCCAGGCTGCTTTGTCTCTCCTGACACCCCCAGACTGGGTGTGGGAACTCTTTGTTACTCTATTTTATATATATACTAGGGGCCTGGTGCACAAAAATTTGTGCATTCAGGGGGGGAGGGGGTGTCCCTCAGCCTGGCCTGTGCTCTCTCGCAGTCTGGGACCCCTCGGGGGATGTCCACCTGCTGGCTTGCTTGTCTAGCCTGGGTGAGGTGCTGATGGCTGTTTGCAGGCTGTCCAAGCTTCCCAGTGGGAACCCTCACCCCATGGGGGTATGGCTAGCCTGGGTGAGGGGCTGAGGGCTGTTTTCAGGCTGCCCACAGTCTCTTCAGGGTTCGGGTCTCTACTGGGGTGCCTGGGCAGCCTGGATGAGGGACTGAGGGCCATTTTCAGGCTGCCCACAGCTCCCATTGACCCAACATCCCAGCAAGGCTGGCTGAAATCAGGTTTCTGGGGTTTATTTATCTTCTATAATTGAAACTTTGTTGTCTTGAGTGAAGGCCTGGGCAGGCAACTGAAGCCTCCTGTTTGCTTCAGCTCCATAGCTTCTATAAACATTATTGCCTTGAGCAGAGGCCCAGCCGGCCTAGGCAGGCAGTTTCCTCCATTGCTGGTGCAATGGAAGCCTCTTGTTTGCTCTAGCTCTGTGGCTGCTTGCCACCATCTTGGCTGGGTTAATTTGCATAGAGCCATTCTGAATGGTTGGTGGGTGTGGCTTGGCTGGTTGGTGTGGCTTAGGTGTAACAGAGTGAGGGTCAATTTGCATGTTACTCTTTTAATAGATTCGATTTTTTTGTTTTTTATTCTTTGGATATTTTCCCATTGATTTTTAGAGTGAAAAAGAGAGAGAAATATCAATGTGAGAAAAATACATTGATTGGTTGCCTCTTGCATGAGCACCAAGCAGGGCCCTGGCAGGGGAGGAGCCTGCAACCGAGGTATGTGCCCTTGGCC
>PVJC01021241.1:0-28417 GCA_004026665.1 Murina feae | reverse complement strand
GCCGGGCTGAGGGACTCCCTCCACCCCGAGTGCACAAATTTTTGTGCACCGGGCCCCTAGTTTCATATAAATGGAATCATACTATATGTGATCGATGCATGGCTTCTTTCACTTAACACAATGTTTTAAAGGCTTATTTGTAGCATGTATGAGTACTTCATTCCTTTTTATGGCTAAATAATATTTTCTTATATCGATATACACTACAACTAGAGGCCCAGTGCACGAAATTTGTGCACAGGTAGGATCCCTAGCGGCTGCCAGCTGGGGCCTTCCTTCATCCCATGCCACCCCCTGGCGGTCAGTGCATGTCATAGCGAGCAATCAAACTCCCATTTGGTTGAACTCCAGAGGGGACACTTTGCATGTTAGGCTTTCATATATATGGATTAGTTCATTCAGGACATTAGAGCTGTTTCCACCTTTGAACTGTTGTGTATAGTGCTGCTATAAAGGTGTGTACATGTATCTGTTTCAATCCCATTGGCTCCCCAAGGATGTGTCCCAGGTGCAAGGGAAGCTGGTGGGGAAATGGTGCTGGGTCATACAGTATGTTTAATTTTTTGAGAAACTTCTAAACTGTTTTCCACATCAGCTGAACAACTTTACATTCCCATCATCAATGGAGGAGGGAGGGTTACAATTTCTCAACATCCTCACTAACACTTGTTATTATGCTTTTTAAATTATTATAGCCATCTTAGTGGTGTGAAGTGGTAACTAATTATGGTTTTTATTTGCATTTCCTAAATGACTAATGATCTTGAGCATCTTTTCTTGAGCTTGTTGACACTTGTATATTTTCTTTGAAGAAATATTTATTTACATCCTTTGCCCATTTTTAAAAATTGAATTGTTTGCTCTTTTGTTGTTGAGTTATACAAATGTTTACACTCTTGTTGCTAGACCCTTATCAGATATATAATTTACTAATATTTTCTCCCATTCTGTAGGTTATCTTTTCACTTTTCTGACAATATGCTTTGATACACATTTTTAATTTTGATGAAGTCAAATGTATCTTTTGTTGCTCATGTTTTTGGCATTATATTCATTGCCAAGTACAGTGCCATAAAGATGTTCCCCTATGATTTATTTATATGATTTTTGTTCTTTTATTTAACAAGTTGATGTATTTTGAGTTCATTTTCATGTATGGTATGAGATGGGGGTCCAACCTCATTCTTCTATAAGTGAATAGCCAATTGTCTCAATGCCATTTGTTGAAGAGACCATTTTCCCCATTGAATGATTTTGTCACACTTGTCGAAAATTACTTGGCTGTACATGTATGGGTTTTTTTCTGAATTCTCAATTTTAGTCTGTACATCTTATGTCACAGCCACCTTTTTTTTAAATTAATGTGGCTTTGTAGTAAGTTTTGAAATTATGAAATATGAGTCCTCTAACTGTTCTTCTTTTTCGAGATTGTTTTGACCAGTTAGGGTCCCTTGCAATTTAGTATTAATTTAGTATTAGTTTGAGTAATAATAATGCCTTTTCCTTTCTGAAATAAAGGTCATTGGAATTTTTACAGAGTCTATTGAATCTGTAGACTGCTTTATGTAGTATTGCCATCTTAACAATATTGTCTTTCAATCCATGAACCTGGGATGTCTTTCCATTTATTTAGCTGTGTGTTTTTTTTTTCTTTCAACATTGTTTTATAATTGTCAGTGTATCGATCTTTCATCTTCTTGGTTTAATTTATTCCTAGGTGTTTTATACTTAGAATGCTATTATAAATTAAGTTGTTTTCAAGTTGTTCATTGCTAGCATAATGTAACATAGCTGATTTTTGTGGGTTCATCTCATACCTACAACTTTGCTGACTTCATTTATTAGCTCTCATAGCTTTTTGTAGATTCTTTTGTGGATATAGAGGGTCACACCATCTGTAAATGGACCTAGATTTCATTCTTTCTTTTTAATTTGGATGCCTTTTATTTACTTTTCCTGTCTAATTACTCTGGCTAGAACTTTTAGTATAATGTTGAATTGCAGTGGTGAAAGCCAGCATCCTTGTTTTGTTCCTGATCTTAGGGGGAAAGTATTCAGTCTTTTACCATTAAGTTTGATGCTACCCATGGGTTCTTCATAAATACCCTTAGTGATGTTGAGGAAGTTCCCTTAATCTATTTCCCTGAATGTTTTTATCATGAAAGGGTATTAGATTTTGTAAAAGGGTTTTTCTAGGTCAATTGAGTTTATCAGGTGGATTTTCCTTCATTCTTCTTTAAAAAAACATATCTTTATTGATTTCTGAGAGGAAAATCGAGGAAGAGAGAGATAGAAACATAAATAATGAGAGAGAATCATTGATCAGCTGCCTCCTGCACAACTACGGATGGAGTCAGCAAATGGGGGATATGCTCTGACTGGAAATCAAACCAAGACCTCCTGGTTTGGTCAATGCTCAACCATAGGTCAATGCTCAACCACTGAGCCAGTGTAATGTGGTATACTACATTGATTTTCTCATGTTAAGCCACTTTTCTATTTCTAAGTATTACTTTTTAATAATGTTCTTTTTTTAAAAAAATGAAGATACATGTAGTTGTTGCACAAACATAGAAGAGGTAGAATTAATTCTGCAGGATAGGGAAGAATACATGGGAGGAATTAGAAGGAGGGAGAGGAAGACCAGCTAACCAGTAAAAGACCTTGAATGATAAGGGAATACAAACCAAATCTGCAAGCAAAGTTTTCCTCTAATTCTAAATAGATGAGAAGCCTTAATCTGATTTCCAAAATCCAGCTTCACACTCCTTATCTGTAAAATGAATGCATCCTTTTGGTTTTTATTATCATAATTGTAATTAGAATTTCTTATGCTCATAGTATAAGCCTTTCCTATGTAGTTACCCAGTTTGGGGACCATAATTTTTATTGTTTCATATCAGCCTATGATTAGTAATCATAGTAAGCATTTATTTATTTATTTTAAATATATTTTTATTGATTTTAAAAAGGGAGAGAGAGATTGAAACATTAATGATGAGAGAATCATTGATTTACTGCTTCTCGTACACCCCCTACTGGGGATTGAGCCCACAACCTGGGCATGTGCCCTTGACTGTAATTGAACCCGGGACCTTTCAGTCTGCAGGCTGATACTCTATCCACTAAGCCAAACTGGCTAAGGCACAGTGAGCATTTAGATTAGTCTTTATTATTTACTAGAGGCCCAGTACACAAATTCGTGTACCAGTGGGGTCTCTCATCCTGGCCTGCAGGATCAGGCCGAAACCAGCTCTCCAGTACCCCCCTAGGGATCCCAGATTGTGAGAGGGTGCAGGCCAGGCCAAGAGACCACACCGGTGCATGATCAAGGCCAGGAGGGATGTGGGAGGGTTCCAGGAAATGTCCGGCCTATCTCACTCAGTCCCGATCCACCAGACCCCAGCAGCAAGCTAATCTACCAGTCAGAGTGTCTGCCCCCTGGTGGTCAGTGTACATCATAGCGAATGGTTGAGTGGTCTTAGCATATCATTAGCATATTACACTTTGATTGGTTGAATGTACGACTGGACACTTGGCATATTAGGTTTTTATTATATAGGATTATTTTTAGCATACCCCAATGAACACAGAGTAAATTATTTATCAGGCATGGTTTAACTACAAAATGTTATGGCTTTAATCTACAAAATATTGACCACAAATTCCTAATCCCTCATCCTGAATGGTTAGAAAAGCTCTCTCTCAGATAACTTTGTCATGTCTACCTTAATTCTCTTGTTTCAATTCAAACATATTTTCCCTTGTCCTGTCCTTGTGGAAATGGAAAATAGTGAATCACCCATTGCTAATGGAAAGTTGTCTTTTCCTCACTTCACTTAAACAAGATCTCTTAACAACGTCTACACCAACTGGCCACTCTAGGCAGAGTAGAGAGACCATGAGGGTACAGGGGAGGTGGGGTGGTCAGAGGGGCTCTTGGTCATGGCTTTTCCTGGCTGCTCCACCTCGTTTTCCCTCCAACAGTTCTCTAATCTTCAGATTGGCTAATTCCTGCTTCCACTGCTGGGCTCCCCAGGAGTAAGCACAGAACTAGAAATCCTGGCTGAGGGGAGATCTAGCCTCTCTTTAGCTCAGCACATATGTATTGGGCGTTGTCCAAGTTATCTTCATCAGAAGATAAAGAAGGAAACAAAAGGAAACAGATCTACATGGCAAGGACCTTCCTCTAGGTGGTTTCAGCTGACACTGCAGCCAGCTAAGCACACAGATCTTGGCTCCTCCCTTCACTTCCACACCACTTTTAAGCACTCAGAACCAGGGATGACTGAGGCTCATCTATTGTCTCAAGTTGACACCAGGCTAATGCGCCCTTCCTTGTGGGCACCATGTTCCCAACAGCTTCCTTTCCGCCTGGGAGATGTCCCTGGGGAGATAATGGAGTGGGACCGGTTAAGGGTTCAGTTTCTGAGCTACAGAGAGCCAGGTTTAAACTCTGACTCTGCCACTTATTCCCTGTAGAACCCCCAGGAAGTCCCTTAAGTTTCAGGAGCCTGCTTTCCTGTCTGTAAATAAAGAGAAGCACAGACCTACTAATGTTCAAATGAGAGACTTAAAATGAAAATAAGTGTGAAGTATATAGTACGAGGCTTAGCATGTTTACTGTGTGAGCGTGTATCCTCCAATTTTAAAGGGTCTCTCATTTATTGAACGTAAGTTTCCTTTCTGTCTGAGGGATCCCAAGAACCATCAGACTGTATGCAGAGCTGATTTGCTGTACGTACAGCAGGAATTAGCTTAATTTGTCAAGCAGCAGTGACTCATAAAACCAGTGTCCTAGTTGTCTGTGATGACTTCGAATCTCAGGTGGCTCCCAAGAATGGACTTTGTCAAATCAGCATCATTTCACAACACAAACGAATTTAAACCAAACAGTAGCAAGAACTATTTTCTGCCGGAGTGATTTATTAAATATTTATTGAGCACTGCTTTGTGCCAGACAGATGAGGGTTATAATTTCACAAAGATACAAAATAAGAAACCATGATGCCTGCTCTGAAGACATTTACAAACCAGTAATAGAAAAAAAAAAGGCATGTTTTCGCAGAGGTGAAGCCAAGACATTATTTCCAAGCTTTGTATCTCTGAGCCAAGTAGTCCCTGTCTCTAAGTTTTGGTTGTACATGTACCCCCTTTGAATCTGAACCCCTAGAACTACACCAAATTTTATAAGAATCTTGTTAGACCAAAGGACAGCAGAGTTCCTAAATGAATGGTATGTTTCTAAATTCTGTAATCTTGTAAATTTGCCCTTTTAAACATTAATGACAAATGATGACTCATAATGACTCTACTGCTCACTGTCTGGCTCAAGAAGCCTTGTAGTCATCATTCATTTCTTGTCTCTTATCATTCACATCCAGTCCAGAACCCAGACCATTCAATTCTGATAGTAAAGTGTCTCTTGAGTCCCTTCCCTTGTACTCCCACCACCGCTCTCAGGACCTCAGTCTCTCTTGCCATGCCTGTCTAGTTGACACCTCCTCAATCATCCTGCACACCCTGAGTCAGAGAGCCGAGAGCCCAGGCTCAGGTGTGAATCACATCTCCAGATATGAAACAAGCTTCAAGGTGGGATTCTAAAGCACCACAGTACCTTCTGAGAAATCATGCAGTGAGGTGGAAAAACACCACAGAAAAGCCATGAGAAAAAATTCTACCAACAGTGGAGAAACTCATTAGATTCCCAAAACAATAGACCAAAAATTGACATTTCCTAGGTTTCTAAGAGTTTGGGGGGAAAAACATGGTTATTTATACATCGTGTTTGTTCCTGAGGGTTCTTTTATTTGGATCTGATGCTTTTATAGTATAGGTTTTTCTCTGGGGCAAGTCAAACATAATTTTAGAATGTTTGCGAAAGAGGCTGACAAACCTTGTCTTCTCATTTTTTAATATGAATGAAAATCTGCCTCTGGAAGGAAATCGCTTTAAATACCACCATTGCTATGTTTATTTGATTTCTAAGTCACAGTGAAGAAGCCTTTTTGTAACCTTGGTAAGACTGAGTACTCACAATACAAATGAAGAATCTGTAGTGACATTTATAATCGACAATAAAATCACTTGGAAATAGCCAGCTCTTCCGTGCAAGAGGTCACAGGACACCTGAGGGGCTGAGCTCAGGTGACACATTTACCTGTGAGTTGACTGTCCTCCTCTCAGGCTTCCAGCCTCCCTGCCAGGTACACATAGCAGGGCCCTTCTCTGATGCACTTTGAAAGACCCACAAGAAACTGTACGGGACTTAGGCATCATCTAGCCCAGGGCCCTCGCTTTAAGTGAGAAATCAAAGTTGAAGAAGCCAGTGATTGCCCAGGACCACCCGAGAAGGCAGCTTCTCACGCCTCGGTCACCCCAGGCCGACTCCCAAGTCCGGGCTGGTGCATTTCCAGAGCAGCTGCAGAGCAGAGCTGTCACGGTGCCAACTTCTTATCTGCCTGTGTCCTTCAGATTGGGTGGCTGAGTGCCAGGGGGAAACTCAGAGTCTATGAATTCTAATCCTGGACACTTGTGGTCAGAGGATCTGAGATTTCCCTCCGGAGCAGAGGATCTGGGACAGATCACAGGGGAGTTGAAAGCGAGAGTGCTTCTTCCGTTGCGTGTAGTTGGTGCTGTTGTTAAGCCTGATATTGGTCACAACGGCCATAGAACCAATCTATACATTTTTCTCTCCAGCTGGCTTGACCATACAGATATGCTTCAACAGTCTATCTCACACCCCAGTATGAGCTAGACGTGTTGCTCATCCTGCAGGTGAATGCCTTGAGGAGCTCAGGATTCTAAACAGGCTGCCCCTTTAGAGGAGCACTGAAACATCACATTAAAGGTGTAGAGTTTTCAGATTTAAGGAAAAGTCAGGGATCTGGTCAGAGATATGCCCTAGCACCTTATCAAAGCATGCCAAGGCCATCTCAGTGTGAGGAGGATGAAGATACTAATAGGCTAACATTTGTTGATAACCACTATGTCAGGCACTGTGTTGAGTGTTTGACTTTCACCGTCACCTTTAATCTTCACCACAAGCCCACCAGGTAGGTTCTATCATATCTCCATTCTACAAATGAAGACACTGAAGCCCAGTGGTTTTTACTCAGCTGTTGGAGTCCATGATCTTAACCACCATAGTAAACACTAACCCGAAACCGGGCTGATATTGGAAGCGCCCATTACTTAGCAGTTTCCTTCAGTAAGCCCTTGGCCAGCCCTCCTCCGACACTCGCCTCGTTGTCAGCTCTCTGGCAAGTTTTCTGTGACCACCGCAGGCTGGGTTTTGCGTCTTTCCTCCCAGAGCGCCACCTTCTCTCCTAGCACCTGGCACACTACTGCAAGTACGAAACCATTTGTCGGTTTCCTCAAAGAACATTCGAGCGAGGCAGCTTTGTTCTACTCAGCACTGCCCCGGCTCCTAGCGTGATCAATGTGGGTTTCTTGTCTAAATGGCTGCTGTGAAAATTGACTTGGCAATCTGTTTTGGCTATCTATTGCTGAGTAACAAACTACCCCAAATTTAGTAGCTTAACACAACAACTATATTATCATCTCTCAGCACCCTGTAGATCTGCAGGTGGGACAGAGCCCAGGTTGGATGGCGCACCTCTGCCATCTCCCCGGTAGCTTCTTCACTGTCCACTGAAACTCCTCCACTGCTGGCTGTGAAGGCTCCACTGGGACCACATGTCTGGAGCTGGGGCCTCTGGCCTCACTGACAGCTGGGCCCCTCAGCTCTCCTGGGTATACTCTTGAGCCTTTTCTAAGAAATTGTTAAACCATGTTTGTATGATTATAATCCTTGCCATATGGACTTTTCAGGAACATGGTTGAACTTCTCACCTGGAAGCTCAGGGCTACCAAATAAGCAAAAGCAGAAACTTCTAGTCCTTAAGGCTTTAGATCTGCCTATCACTCTGCCACCTTCCATTGGTTAGAGCAGATCAATGGAGCAGTGCTACACAGGGCCTGGGTCACGGGGACCATCTTTGGTGACTAGATCCTGTAGTCTAGTAGAAACAATTCCATCCCAGCCAACGTTTCCAAAGAAGCCATGTTGATCAGATGCAAACTGAGCCAGAGAAGATGGCTAACTCAGCCTGTTTCGTCACTACAGTTTGGGGGAAGCCAATAATTAAAACACATGAAGTTTAGGGTTTCCCTGAGAGTTTTGAGCATATAAACAAGCAGTGGCACAGAGCCTGGGCAGAAACATCTGTTTAGAACATAACAAGCAGCCTATGTCTAGCAGTGCAGAGATTTGAGTATGTATTACAGCCACGGTTTGTCCTTATAGCTTCCTCCTTTCTCTGTGCATTTGGTTTGCCCACCTTGTTCCCCAGCCCTCTACCCCCTAGGCCTTGACTCTGCTTTGTAGAGCACTTCCCTTGAAATGTGGATGCTCCTTAATTGGATTTAGTCTGAGGCATTTCTGTTGTTATCTCTGCACAGTGATACTCCCTTCCCACTCCCTAGCTCTTCTTGGAACACTTTCCTTAAGCATCATCCAAATTTTGCCCTTGAAGATGCTCATTTCCAAAGCATTTGAGGAGTCTCTGGGTTTTTTGTTTCTTTTGTACTCAAATTGCATGTTAAGGCTTTTAGCAATTTCAGTGTTGTATCCTGTATAATTTAATCAGCATTATGGTTAATAAATATATTCGTCTGTCACTTGGCAAACTTACAGATTAAAAAGAAAAATACTGCTTTATTGAGGATCATTGAAAATGATTCCCACATCTGTTGAAGTAAATTTCTTCACTAGGACTATATAATGCTCTGATTCTAAACATAGCCCTCGGAGAATATTAATACAGGGGCTAAAGAAAAAGGGTTTTACAATCTGGAGTTTGGGGCAGTACATTACATTTCACCTGAAAGTCAAGGTCAGCCTGGCTACAAAGGGCCTAAAGAGGATGCAGTAGAGTTGGGTCTAGGTCAAGTGTAGAAAGTGATTCAAAAATTCTTCAGAGAGCGTCCTATGGGGAACCAGCTCCGGCACTGGCCCCGCTGCCTGCCTGCCTGCCTGGACCGCAGGGATGTTGCATTCAGAAGCCCTGCCCCATCTAAGTCATCATCATAACCTTTCCAGCCAATCTTTCTGATCACATGTTTGCTCCTATATCCAACTGAGACATGTTTGACAGGCTCCTGGCCCACTGAGATTGCTACAAAATTAAGAAAACATGGAATCATATCCATGAAAAGGGCCCTGGAAGTTATCTAAGCCAGAGGTTCTCAGACATTTTCTCATCTCTTGACTTTTTACACTTTTAAACATTATTTAAGACCCTGAAAAGCTTCCATTTATGTGACTTTATCTGTTAATATTTACTGGATTTAAAATCAAACCTGTGAGTAAACATTTGTTAATTCATTTAAAAATACTAATAAACTAACTGTAGTGAATATAAATAGCATATTTTTAATTAAAAATAACTATGTTTTACAAAACATTTTAATGGGAAGAGTGGCATCGACTCATATTAATGTAAATAGAAAATAGCTGGATTCTCATTTAGGCTTTCTACACCAATCTGTTGTGACCTGTTATTTTGGTGAAAGTGAATGAAGAAAATTCAGCCTCACCCAGATATGAAGTTCATTAGGGAAGAAGTATTTTCATGGTCATTTCAAGTAATTGTGGATAGTATTCCATAGTACACCAAGACTCCACAAGTACAGTTTCTGAAAGGTTGGCTGCACTGTGGAATCAGATCATAGCAATGAACTTTTTGTATTGTTATATCAAAGTCCATTGGTCTGTCTTGCACTCCTAAATGAGTTTGCTTTTTATCCCATGGATAATTTTTGATGTTGACTGCTATGATCTTCACTTTTTAAGAAGAAACTAAATGAAAGTTTTCCTTGGTTAAAAAAATCAATATAGGGAAATTAGATGTAATAAAAGTGGCAAAGGGGAATGATGGGGCAGGTAGCCAGGTAAGGATTAAGGACCCCTGACCTTCAGTCAAAGGAAAGGAAAGAAAATCAAGACTATAATTTTTATAAATTAGCATCTATGGAGCATTTCCAAAGTGCCTAACAGAATGATCTCATTTAATCTATTTTCAAAACAGTCTGTGAGGTAGAATGTATGTTCTTGTTTCATAGAGGAGAGCTAGTCCCTGAAGATACAGACTTAGGAAATGGGGTGACTAGACTGGAACCAGCTACATCTGACGTGGCAGCTCGCAATCTTTTAAAAATAATATGAGTTTTTTAAAAATCCAAAAATAACATGTAAACTCTTTCAACAAAGAAAGGAAAGTAAAAGATAAAAGCCTCTGGCACCTTGCTTTGCACCCGTCCTCACTTCTACTGCCAACAGTAGTAGTCAGCACAGATATGCATTTGTACCAAACTCAGAGCCCCTGCTCATAATCACTCCAATGGTCCTCTTTACCGCAAGGTGCTGGTAGGATAGACAAGGGCTGAGGTCATTCGAGATGACTAATACCTTAGTGCTAACTATGCTTACACAATACACAGAGATTGCAGGTTCTGGCCACTTTCTAGACCTTCTTGGAGTCATGGATTCCAAGGAATTCTAGGGACCAATATTTCACTGTTGTGGGAGAGAGAAAACAAATAACACAAAGAACAGAACAGAATAGAAAAGGAGATGAAGGGTGAATGGTGAGTACAGACATAAGGGTGCTGACCACCCTTTGTTTGGTGAACAGAAGCACCAGGGAAAGGAGAGTAGCCAGGTGCTTAGTTCCAAAGGGAGCCACCCCCTACCTCCTAGCGAATTTTCCTAGAATTAGCAGTGGGAAGTCAGTTATGAAATCCCTGTTTGTTGCCCTTCCACACATTACTGTAACGACTTTCTCGGTTATTGTTTTAAAAATTTCAGGAGTACTAGCCAAACTATTTACCTTTGCCTATTAAAATCTGATGTGTTCTACTTAGTTCTTTTTTATAGAGAGGCAGTATCTTTTTTTTTTTTTTTTCTTAATGCAACATCCCTGTGGTCCAGGAGATGGAGGAGATGGGAACTATGGCTGTGAAAAAAAAATCTGCTTTGTAACTTGTAATGGTCATTGTCTCCCTGTCCCCTGAAGGAGCTAGCAAACTAAAGTGAAGTTGTAACTTGAAGCTCAGAGCAAAATATGCACAAAACCAATTCAACCTTCACCCCCAAGAGAAACGCCTAAATGTTTCAAAATTACAGTGCCGAAAACATTTCTTTTCAAACATTCATCTTAGGAAGAGCCTGTGAAAGGGGATTTTTGTTCTTTTTGGTTGAGTCAGTATCACTAATAAAAAGACTTTGGTCCCTCAAAAAGCCCCCTGAGGAGTATCTTTCAATTTACTCATTTTATTTGTTATTCAGTACTTTTTACATTATGTTTCTTGGACTCCCACTTCCCTCCACTTTTCACTCACAAAAGTATAATCAAGTTGAGATAAACCTAAGGACAGGCTTATGTCTCTTTTTCTCTTACTATCTGTTCCCCAATCCCAGTTCATATTTCTCCAGCCCAAATTCCTAAAGGAAAATTATGAAGGGGAAAAAATAAGGAAGGCTTTGGGGTGCCTTTTTATCACTCAGAGCCCAAGATAGTCTTGGTCAAGTTCAAGAAGAGACTGGCTCAAGGGGATTGGATGAAGAAGGTGAAGAGACTAAGAAGTACAGATTGATAGTTACAAAATAGTCAAGGAATGTAAAGTACAGCATGGGAAATATAGTCAACTGGAGGCCCAATGCACAAAAATTCGTGCAAGAGTAGGCCTTCCTTCCCCCTGCTGCCGGCACCGGCTTCCCTCCGGCACCTGGGACCTGGGCTTCCCTCCTCCGGCTGCCTGCAGGCACCCAGAACCCAGGCTGGCTTCCCTCCAGCCCCGGCTTTGTCAGGAAGGACGTCCAGAATACATCTGATCTAATTAGCTTATTACCCTTCTATTATTATAGATACTAGGGGCCTGGTGCACGAAATTCGTGCACGGGTAAATTGGGGTGAGGGTGCAGGTGGGGGAGGAGGAGGGCAAGTGGGGAGGTCCCTCAGCCGGACCTGGACTTCATCCAATTTGGGAGCACTCAGGAGAAGTGCTACTGATGGCTTGGACCCACTGCACCTGGTTCTCTGCTCTCTACCAGGCCTGTCTGCTCCACACTACGGAGATGGGCAAGCAGGTGCTGCTGGGCGATGCCTGCGGGGTCCTTGATGGCTCGAGCCCCCTCATCCCCTCCTTGGCAGCCATGGCCCCAGCCCAGCATAGGCCAGGGCAGCGGCTGGGATTCCCGGGTGGGTCTGTCTGGCCACGGCCCCTGATTCCCAGGTCCACAGCCCTGCTGGTCTAGGGCCCGCCAGCCCAGCAACTGGGATTCCCGGGTGGGTCTGGGTGGCCACGCCACCTGGTTCCCATGTCCGCTGCCCTGCCGGTCCAGGGTCAGCCAGGGTAGTGGCTGGGATTCCCAGGTGGGTCTGGGTGGCCACGCCCCCCCCTTCCCAGGTCCGTGGCCCTGCTGCCTGAAGCGGCTCGCTCCTCCCGCCCCCCACCCTGCCCCTCCACTGTGGCCTGCAAGAAAGCAACAGATGGCGAAGGCAGCGGACGCAGGGAGGCAACTGTGTCCGCCATCGCTGCCATGGGTGCTTTCCGGTAGCGGTGCGGGGCTGCAGGCGGCATACCGCCACTCTGATTGGATGGTGGGCGTGGCTTACCCTGTCTCGGAGAAACGGTTAATTTTACTATTTCGCTTTTATTAGTTTAGATTATAGATGATATTATGACAACTGTGTATGGTGCCAGGTGAGTAGTGAAAATAGCAGGGAACACTTTGTAAATTATGTGCTTGTTTAACCACTAGCTTATGCACCTGAAACTAATACAAAATAATATTGAGCCTAAACTATAATTCAAAAAGAAGAAATAAGAAACAAGACTGGTCCAAGGTGCTTAAAGCCTCTCCTAACAGCAGCCACTACCCAGAAGCTTGAGCAATTTACACTATTTAATGGACTTACTAGAAATTGGCCTTCTTTCTTTCTTCTTTTTAAAATAACATAATAACATATTGGCATCAGACTTTTTACAGAAACCATGAAGCAAACAATTCTTGAGAAAGTTTTTTTCTTCTCTATAAATTATAGGATTATAAAGTGGCAATAGCAATGAGCTTGCAGGGTACAGCACAGTACCTGTGAGTCAGTGAATAGTACCACCTTAATGTGTGTGTGTGTGTGTGGGGGGGGGGGGGTGGAGTAGAGATAGAAAACCAGAGTTTACCCCTAAAGTATGTTGAGAAAATACAATTATAGAAACAAATATTTTAAACATTTTATTTATGAGGATTTGCCTTAATATTTCCTTATTATCTGTATTCACTACAAATATAACCTGTCTTTTCTTTATTTCTGCTTTTGTGGGATGCTTCTCTTCTGCAGCTGTAACCCAGGCATCTCAAAACCCGACTCAGTCTTGGATTGGATTCCTGCAATGTCTCACCTTTTAGGAAGTTCCCCTGTGCCAACAAACACATGCCCCCCACCCTTTTCCTTCAGCAGTCAGCATTTAGGGTGCTGCTTACTGCCTTTTAGAAGGGTGGCTTAAGTATTGTTGGCACATTTTTTCCTTACAACAGTCTTCCTAGGTGGGCACTGGGGGAAACTGAGGCTTTGAGGGGTTGCATACAGTGACTAGTCTGTGGGGGAGCAGAGCTTGGACTTCAAGCTGGGTTCTGTAGACATTTAGGCTCATCTTAACCTACTACTATGCTGCCTTCTCCTTGCAAAGGACCTCATTTGCTGGAAGCTTTGGAAAAGACCTTGACTCAGAGCTTGCCTCCAGCAGACACCCCACCGCCAAGAAGTGGGCCACCCAGAACTTAAGGCCAGCTAAAGTGCCTTTGACTAAGCTAGGGTTTCCTGTCATTAGCTACTCCTGAGTTTTTGTTTTTTTGCTTTGTTTTTGTTTTTGTTTTTTCCGGAGAGACCCAATGCCACAGAAACTGGCTCATGTAAACCCTGAGCCCAGCTTTAGAGGATGAGAGCAGACAGAAGGGCTGCAATCCTCCCGGGTATAAACACAAGCCCAGGAACTTGGTGTCAGAGAGCCCTTTCCCAGAGTTTGGAGTTAGTTCAGTTCACAACAGGAAGTCATGCTCCCCACCTCGCTCTCACCTCTTCCACTCCAGCTGTAGGGCTCCCCTTTCTCAAGAAGACTGATTCACAATGTTATTAAACAAAGGCTACCCCCAAACTGGGCAGTTATTTAGGCAGGTTTATCCTTCACACTTTTCTAAATTTTCTACAAAGAGAATGTCTTTAGAAAGCCCAGCATTTAAATACGTGTATCGTGGGTTTCCTAAGTTATTACCTCCTGCAGATTGCAGTTAAAAATGTAAGAAAGTAACAAAGAAATTGAGATGATGTACCTTAAAAGCACTATGTAAACATTACTTGAAAACAAGAAATTTCTACTGAAATACACATTGGTATCTTGTATTATAGTTGTACTTTGCCAATTAGACTAAGACCCGCCCCACTCCAGTATGTGGGCTGTAAGAGGTTTTTGAACTTTTTGTAGTTGTAAGCATTGGAGTGTGTTTCAGGATGGAGAAAGATTCGTGTGTGTGTGTGTGTGTGTAAAAGAGACAGGCACCTATATTATTTTGAAGAGGGTATACCTTTCAACACACTTTGGCCCTAGGAGACTCTTGGGGCCTCATAAGCCTCCATTTCTTGCCTTCCAGTAACCCTGACTCAAGAAGAAACAGAATCAGAAATTGATGAGAATGACATTTGGAAATGCAGTGAACCACCACTCTGAGGACAATGACCCGATCCCTGTCCAGAGCCAGGAGGCCACTTTCAAGTTAACTTCCAGACCAGACTCAGTAAAAACCACATGCTAATGCCAGGGCACTTGCTTTTCACAATGCAGTTTTATTATTCATAAAAAAATAAACTTATTTACATTTGCTAATTAACTGTGATAGTGCAGCCTCCAGCAGCGGTTTGTTCCCCCTGAGCAGGGTCATTAGGTACCTGAACAGGCTCAGTGCCAGGAGGAAGAAAGTGGGCCAGGGAGATGGTGTTCCAGGAGGGATGGTGACCCTTGCTGGGGGACCCAGGGGTGGAGGACAGGTAGGGACAGTCAAGAGTGGAAGGGGACTCTGTGAGGAGGTGTGGGAAGATGGGGTAGAGGAAAGCCTGAAGGACACAGAGCCTGGAGAGGTCAGGAGGGGGTGGCTCACCCCTAGGAGGGGGACAGGATAGACCTAAGCCTGGTTAGGAAGGATAGGGAGCCCTCAGGAGTGAGGGGTCTGCCCGCAGCACTAGGTCTAACTGCGGGGAGCACTGGGGGCAAAAGGCTCAGGTGGTCTCAGACTGCTCCCGCTTCTGGGACAGAGTGGCTACCCACCGGTCAGTCTGCCTGTAGAGCACCGCCCTGTGGGATACTAAACCCACCCAGGAATTCACTCTCCTTTCTTTGCAACTTAAAAACCTGCCCGATGTGGGTCTCACGTGAAGATTCCTGTCTTTGAAGCCGATTGTCAGGAAGAGAGCGTCCTAACCAGCCTAACTGTAAAGGCCGGGCTGCGCAGAACAGTGCTGTCACGTGTAATGCATATATATCAATATATATGGCTCAGCTCGAAAACTGACCCCAGGGGGCTCCGCGCTGGGCTCTGAAGGCAGCGTGAGGGTCTGCACTGCTGGAGCCGGAGGTCGGATCTGAGACCCCAGTAGGCGCTTCCTGGAGAGGAAGTGTCCTCGCCCAGGTCTGCTGCTGCAGCCCTTGCCTTGGGCGCCCGCGATGACAGCAACACAGCAACGACGCTGACTCTAGGGCTCTGCCCCTCCACTCCCGCCACTTGTGTTCAAAATTCGGAGTGCAGGGTCTCTAGGAGAATCCAGTGGAACTCCTGCCCCCCATTCTCTGGGGGTTCTCACGTAGTCTCCTTTCTCTCCGTGGCCGCCAAACGCAGGCGCTTAACCAGTAATCCATGGCGTTCAAGTTCGACCTATGCGGTGGTCCCACAGAGTCTGCTGGCAGCTGAAACTTCTTTGGTGTCAGAGTCGGGTCGCCCCGAGACCACAAACGGCCAGGTCTGTAAAATCAAAAGACGTCAGATATAAGAGGAGAAACGGCACTCTCAAACCGAAACTGCCCAGCTAAGTGGGAGTCCTGGTTCTGAGTAGCTCAGACTTCATCAGCGCTCTGGAATGTGCCTGTCTTCTCTCTAAACTAGAATTTAAAATTTACCAGATTTTGATTGTGTAAGATGTGAAGGGGGTCCATCCATCCATGCTTCCTGCTGACTATGCCCTCACCATCATTCAGTGAAACTTGAAGGAATCAGGAATTTTGTCAAATAATCCCCTTCCCCCAACACACACACACACACACACACACACACACACACACACACACACAATCAGCCCTCCGCTCTCAGGCCAGAGTTGGCAGGTCAGAGAGGGACTTTCCAGACAGATCCCTTTGGGGGGAAACTTCTGCTATTCTTCAAAAATTAAAAAAAATCCAAAGCCTTTTTAATAAACCTCGGCCTTCCCTCCTTTTAAGAAAGTAGGGCTTGTTCAATCAAAGCTATCAGGCTCTTAGCTGGAAAAAGTTTCGCGAGGAGGGAGATTTGCCATTTCCTCTGCAAAGAACCCAGATTCACCCCGTAAGTAGGATATCAGCCAACAGTAGTCACTGGGCCAAGCACCGCGTACAAGGATCAGAATGATCCGAACCCAGAGGGCGGTGGTTCTTCTCCAGGAAGATGGCTGGCTCTCCCGTGCTTTAGGGAGAAACTAACCTGGCGTCCTCACCACCCTCACTAGAACCCTTCTTTGGGGTTCTTCCCAGCGGGCTGATTCCGCCCAGCTCGCAGGGAGCGCCGCGGACACCTCCCGGCGCTGCGCCCCTGACCTCGAGCGGGGCGCCCCTACCAGGTTCACCGGGTGCACGTAGCCGTTCTCGTAGCGGTCCTCTTGCAGCAGCTGCCGCAGGTGCGCGATGTAGCTGGAAGCCAGCCGGAGCGTGTCCAGCTTGGAGAGCTTGGTGTCGGGGGGCACCCAGGGCAGGCTGGTTTTGAGCCTGGAGAAGGCTTTGCTCAGCACGCGCATCCGGGCGCGCTCTCGGGCGTTGGCCGCGTTCCGCTGCGACTGCTTGCACTCGGCGGCGGAGCCCTTGGGCGGGAGGGGCTTCCTACCGCTCCCGGCTGCCCGGGGCCGCTTTCTCTTGCAGCCTCCGGCGCTACCCGCGGCACCTAGCGCGCACGGCTCCTCCTCGCCTTCGGGGTCTTCCTCCTCCGCCGACGAGTTGTCACTGGGAGAGATGTAGCCGCGCTCTGCACCGCGGAGGGGAGGCCTCTTGGAGGCGGGGACCGGGTACCCTCTCTGCAGCCCCCGCAACTCCATGTCCTCCGGGTCGCTCACCGAGCCGGTGGACATCGCTGCGCCCCCCACGCCCACGTGCGCCCGCCTTCCTCTCCGGGGGCAGTCTTCAGGCCTCCGCCTTGTGCTCCTTCGCGGAGGCGGGGTCCGGGCCGGACTCGGAGGCGGACCAGATACCTGGGTCCCGTAGCGCGGAGCCGGGGGAGTGAGCTCAGTCGCTAACTCCCGCCGAGAAGTCAGCGCCGGGCCCTGGCTCGACCCGCACACCCGCGAGCTGCTCCTTTTGACAGGACTATTTATCCGTACTGTTCCGAACAAACCACCCCTGGCCAAAATGAGAGTGGGGAGGGAGGAAGGTGGGGCGGGGGCGTGGAAGGGGTGGGGACCGCTTTTCGCAGCGCAAGGGATCTGCTGGTAGGGGCGGGGAAGGGGAAGTCTTCGCTAAACCGAGATTGAGCCCTGGGGCCCAAGGGACCCTGCCGTGGGTCAGTGTGAAATAAGTGTGTGTGTTGGGCTAGTGAAGGAAGGGACCTTGATTGGACGCATCGCAATTTATCTCAGCGATCTCGAAGGTTGCCACACACTTAGAAACCCCAGGATCGCTCCGTCTTCCTCAGCAAAACACTTTAAAACACTGTTTTCCAAGTTCATCAGTCATATGATTTGTCTATCCAAGCATTGCCCAGCAAAAGAATAAAAGCAAGACAACACCGAACAATCCGAAAGCTATCTCTCCCTTTCCTCCTCCTTTTCCTTTGACATCGCTTTATGATCTATAAAGCACCCTTATTCTACACTGGTTCGTCTCGTTTCCAAACATCTATGACTTAAATGCTATTATCTCCACTTCAAAGAACTTGAAGTTAAACTGCAGGGACAGTAAAGGATCCCAAATCACCAGGCTGGTAAGTAGAAATGGCCTCTAAATCCATGGTTGGAATCCCTGGCTCCTCCATATTCCAGTCGTCTCCCCACCTTTCTAGTCTTGAGAGTTCCGTGCGTGATTTTGTTGTTAGTAATGCAATGCATAGATAAATTATAGTCTAGGGAAGAGATTACTGTTTAGGTTGTGTACGGAAGAGTGCGCTCGCTCCTGGACTGAATGCTAAGTCAGCACAACCATTCTAAGAACGACAAAACAGCCCCAGAATTACCCAGACCCACACCAACCAAAAATTAAACATCCTGCCCCTCATCCCCAAAGGAAACAAAACAAAACTGCAAACTGCCTGCTGTCTCATGGCTTTCTAACTGGAAGGAATTTTGCAGTGCGTGGTCTGGGGTGTGGACTTCATTTGGAGGTGGACACCAATGGAGTGCTACTGAGCGCCTGCTGTGTGCCAGTCGCTGGGCTCTGCGCCGTGTGACTGCCTACTAAGTAATTAAGAATAAAATCCAAAACAACAAAATAATTAAAATTCTATCAGGTTGGGTAGGCTTACTCCCTGAGCCTTCACACCCATCTTAGGAGGGGCTTATCTTTTCCCTGAGGACTCAGGCTCCCAAGCTGAGCGAAATGCAAGGAGAAGGATATGCAGTCAGCCCAGGGCAGGGCCATCCAGCCTCACTAGGCCGGCTTCTCCAGCAGAACAAATGTGCCCGGGCTCAGAGGCTGAAGAGCCACAACAGGTGGCTGCCTGGGCTGACTTCATCGCTCAGGCATCGTTCCACCTTAGTCTCCCAGGCCGCGTCTTTCTCCTGGGGGATGTTTCACACAACCCGTCCTGCTCCACCCCCATTCCCATCTCCACCCTCATCTCTACCCCAGCTTTCAGAGGTTTTCTCCCTTTATATTTATTTAATCATTTTGTTAGGGGGAGGGAGGGGCTCCTCCTGGCATTAGTTGAGTAAAAAGAACTCTATCTTTCAGTTTTCTCTGGGCTGGGAAAATGCAGGGAGTATTTGACAGCATAGCAATCTTTCCTAGAGCGCTTGAACTTGAACTTGACTCTGGTGCGCCTGAAGGAGGGAAGCAAAAAGGGAGGAGGAGCTACAAGATGTAAAGGAGAGACCTCAGGTCAGCTTTTTGCATCGCCTATTGATGACTTGAGGCTATCGGTATAAATACATAGCCTCGCACATTAGGAGCACGCATATAGGTTTTAAAAATCTGGATTGTTTATACAGGTGCAGAACAAAGTCTTTCTTCAGAAAGATTAATGGTGGGGAGAGCGCTAGGTTTTCTCTAAACAGTCGCAAAAACTGCACCCAGCCTCAGCGCTAAGCGGGTCATAGTCAGTTTCTCTTGCTTTTAAGTACTGCCTGACCCTGTCAGTCTGTGCTTATATTTTTCATAGCTCTTTCCTTTCCTGTTTCCTTCTTTTTCTCTTCTCTTCTGTTCCCTTTCCTCTCTCCCTCCCTCTTTCTTTCCCTCCTCCCCTCAGTTTTCTTTTTAAGAGAGATGGTTAATTTTTCTATTTTTCTTTTATCTTTCATTTCCCTTTCCCTCCATTTCTTTCTAGTTATATTTTACTCATTTCCCCCACAGGTTGCAGACTCCTATTGAAGATTGGGACACGTGTCTTCATGTACATTTCATATTAGTATAGAACTGCAGTTTGCTTTACTATATCTGTAGTAATATCTGACATTTTCACCTCTTTACACTTTCAGAATACTTCTACTTTTCCTTCTCTCTCAATGACTGCAACAGCTCCATGTGCTGAACAGTGCAAGCATAACTATTTCTTCTTGGAAGCCCAGTTATTTTAATTGTTTTGGCAAGCTATCACACATTGCAAATGAATAATATTTTACTTTTATATTTAAAAATACATTAAAAACAATTCTTACGTGTCCATGTTTTACAGCCTTTTAGATTTGTAACATGAATATACAGTTGTTTATAGTATATCTTGAGGGTCCTGAAACTCTAAGATTTTTCTTCAAATTATGCAAAAGGGGGTAGGGTTAAGTTTACATTATAAAACAAACATTAGTACATTTAATGATGTTTCCTATTCCTGACTACTGCCTATTGGTGTTATGACTTTAGGAAACTTACTTTATCTGAGGCCCAGACTCCTAATCTATAAAATGAGTGGTCTATCTTGTTGTGAGGACCAGGAAGCATATGAGCGACTGCCTGGGCCAGAGCCTGATACTCGGCAGATTGATAAATGCTAATTATTTCTATTACTGTGAATTGCCTTGCTCAACATCACAGGGCAAATGTGTCAGAACCTATAGCTGACCCTGATTTCGTACTCCAGGGCTTGTTCTGGGTTTTACATGGCACCAGGATCTTTCATTCACTTTAACTGCAGGCTTCTAGAGTCTAAAGTCACAGTTGCATTGCCTGACATTTTCCACAGATCCCAGTAGGGTCCTCACTGAGTGAAAACGTATGGGACTGCATTAACAACTTTTCTTTCTCCAAGTTCTCTCACCATAAAGTCACAGCACTTCTCCAAGCCTCCCTTTCCCTATTTGAAAAGTAGGATAAAACTCCTGAATTAGAGTTACTGAAGGACTAAATGAGACTGAGGTGCATGTGAAAGCAGCATGCTCAGTTATAACACAGAAAAAGTGTTTAATATATTAAAATATTTTTTAAAATGTAGACTTTGGCTTTTAAAAAGGGAGGCTGAAGTGGTATGATAATTATGGACCCGGAAAAGGACATTTATCGCCACTCCTCCCTTCCAGCTCCCTAGTACTATTGGGTGAGGAAGTTGAAGTTGGGCAGGTCAGATGTGTTTAGGGCTTAGGGAGAGCAGGGGCTGCACCTATATTCTGTGAACACCAAGCAAAACATGTAGTAAAACAAGTAGGTGTTTAAGAAATGGTTGTGGGAATGCATTTGGAAGGATGGAGTACTCCCCACATGACTTGCCTGGGGGTGTTCCCCCTCCCCACAGCCTCCTAAAGTTCTGAACTGTCCAGTTGGCCAAAGAAATTGCCCAGGCTGTCCATCTAAAAAAAAACACACACACACACACACACACACACAGTGTCTACCTCAGCACTGGCCAATATGCATGCTACATGAGACTACTGAGCACTTGAAATGTGGCTAGTCATATACAGTATTGCAAAATATACACCAATGAGAACAATTTGAATAAAAGAAATATAAACCATCTCAATATTTTAAAAAATATATGCCAAACAATGATAATATTTCAGATAGCTAGGGTTAAAGGAAATATATGAATATAAACTAATTCCACCTGTTTCTTTTTATAAAGTGGCTACTACAAATGCAGAATTTCATATGCAGCTCGCATTATATTTCCATTGGATAATTCAGGGATTAACTCTGCAACTGTGCTTTGAGTGTCTCCTGTTTGCTGTGGCAGGTGCTGGTGAGCCTGACTCCCGCCCACTCGGAGGGCACATTCTCATGGGAAAAAGCAGGATAATGTGGGAAGCACACACGACATCACGTCTCCTCTCCCTTGTCCTTTTCTGGGCCATCTCGCCTGCATCTCCCCGTGTGCACCCAGCCTCTTCTCCTCAACCCAGCCCATACACATGCAGACACACTTCCAGTTTGGTTGTGCCTGGTTGTAGCCCAGGAGAGGGTGGCATGGACCCTCAGGCAGGATGAGCCAACCCAGGCATGGCCAGATCTCCGGTGCCCAGTTCAAGGACCTTTTCAGAGCAGACCTGGGTATAGAGTACGATGTCCAGGCCAGACAGACAGACGCTCTAGTCTTGTGGTATGCAGATCGCCTGGGTGTACAGGACAACTCTTGGGCAGGTCACGTGGAGGCAGGTCACGTAGGGTCACAGAGTTAGGCCAGCCTTTCCCCAGGCCCTGGCTTTGACTAAGCCAAGCTCCGGCCCATCTCCAGGTCAGCCTTGGTCAGGGATTTTGGGGGAAGTCCTTGGTTTATAGGAATGTCTATTTCCCTCCCTGGGGAAGATAAGGAACACCTGGGGCTTGGACACCCACCCCTCCCCTCAAGGTCAGGTACCTGTGAGAACAGTTGTATTCCACTCATGGAGTCCCCTGCCACCCACCACACAGCCAGTTCTCACTGCTGGTTTATTTGTCGAAAAATTTGGGCCAAACCTTTGCCTGTGAGACTTTAGTGTGCAGAGTAGCCAGTGCCCAGGTACAGGTTTGCAGGGGCTGAAGGTGGAAAAACTGGACTTAAGAACAAGAAAGGGGAGAGGGAAAGTGATAAGACTCAGACCTGATTTTCTCTGCCTCTCAAGAGAGAAGGAAGAACTCTTTGATTGTCCCGACAACTGAAAATGCAAAGGGCTTTGGGAAGAGACTTTCGGAAAGGACTGTCTGTGGATTCTAGGGAGGTGGTCAATGCCAAGCCAGAACTGGTCCACTGCCTTCAGTTTCCAATTGGAAGACTGTATCTCCTGCACATGACTTTGAACCCTTAGGTTAGCAGAGTTTGTTTGCAGAATCTCTGGACCTCATTGACTTGGAGACTCCTAAATGGGGAGCTAATCTGGGCTGTGGTTGCAGTCTGAGAACAATATTATTCTAAAAAATCTCTCCAAGCAGCCTTCTACTCTTAGAAGCTAAGAAACTTCTGTTTCAGGAGATTTCATTGCACTGTGGATTTTTATCGGCAGAACTCTATTATGGAAATATCCCTTGAAATGTAGCACACAGCTCAGGTCTCCAGTATGTGGCCCCAAGCCTGGTGTGATTTATCCTAGGAGCGAATGACATCCTGCCATGTGGCAGTAATGGAAAGAGCCCATCTACTATGGATGTTAGATCTCTGCACTCACAAATTGAGTGGCCTAGGACCACTTGCTCGCCTCTTTGGAGCTGTTTCTCTGAGTATTCCCTACATCCAGGTAGTCATGTGGTCATGATGGTCAGTGAGCCTCGTGCAGGCTCCCATGGAAACCACAGAACATTGTACAAGGTCAGTGGTTCTGTTATTGCCCCCCTTCTCTCTCCTAGAGGCTCATTCTTTTCCTACCCCCTCTCCCAATGGTGCACCTGCTCAGAGTCGCTCTCATTTTAGCAGCCCCCTCCCCACACTCCCATCACCACCCCCACCCATCCACTATGGAACCCCAAGTGAAAGCTGCCTCCTGGCACCAGAAGGAAGTCCTCACGTAATAGATACTTTGTGGTGTCAGGGAGCAGAGATCCTACACACTTTGTCAACCAGTCCCTTAACTAACTCTTCCGTAAAAGGGGGGCATCTTTATTTACATACAAACTTTGCTCCCCTAGCCCCAAGCCCCTCTGACCTCCAGTTCTCCTAGATGATCAGAGAATAAGGCAGGCATTTTGGGAAATGTGCCCACTTTTCCTCGGTTTGAGTGTCTCCTGTTTGCTGTGGCAGGTGTTGGTGAGCCTGACTCCACCTCTCTTTGGCTAATTTGTGCTGCTCTGCCCAATTATCAGGGATAGCTTGCAAGGAGAAAAACAAAACAAAACAAAACAAAATCAAGAACAAAACAAACTTCCCTGCTGCATTCCTCTAGGTTTTTGTCTCAAAGGAGAACTTCTTGATGATGTTGCAAACAGAACTAGACAAGCTATCCTCATCCCTTGTTTCATCACTATTCTTCTATGCCTTCTTGAATTGCCAAATTCAGGCAACTTGCTTTAGGGAAGAGAGGAGCAGAGTTAAAATAAATAAGGAGAAATGAAAACATGAGACTGTGAGGTCAATGAAGGCAGAGCCTGTCTTGTTCATCTAGGCAGCCCATGTCCAGCAGCAGCTTATGAAAGCCACTACTTGAATATTTGAGGATTGAAAACATTCACAGATGAACACAATCCAGTCTGCACCCATAACTAACGGGAGACACTCAGCCTATCATTTGCACATTCTAATCAGTGCAGTTCAATTCTATATGCTTTATCCTACTGTTAACACTTCCAGGGACCCAATTGCATTTATCATTTGCTGAATGGACTTCTGAATAATAATTCCTGTTTTCAAATGTAGCTTATATATCTATCTACTTATCATATACAATCCTATCCTTCCACAACCCCAGAGCTGATTCTAAATAACTGAAGAATTACATTTATTATAAACATCCCGGCAGTAAGATTTTTTAAAAATAAAAATGAAATCCAGCTTTCAAACCATTTTTAGCTATTTTCACTGATTGAAATATATTCAGAATTTTCATAAAGTTTCAGAGGATCACAGACCTACAAAGCCTCAGATTGAACCTTCAGTAGAGTAAGAAGATAATGGAGCTTTTCAAGGTCCACACATTCAATGGGTGGGCAGAGAAGGAGGATTCAGAGAAAGAAGGGCAGTTATCAGAAAGATGAGAGGAAAATCAAGAGAGAATAGTGTTGTTGAAAGCAAGAGAGGACTTTCAGGAAATAATGGGTGGGGACTTCCAGTGGAGATGGTCCCCATACCTGACCATAAGTCACACTCTGAAGCTTCCCTTGCCTCCAAACACAGAGCAGTTAGTTAAGATGTAAAAATGGAAAGCTAAAAATACACAGTATGTTTGAAAGCAAGAGAACTACCTCTGTGGACCAGCAGTGGAAAGAAACTGAATGTTGAGTGGTGCTGAAGTTCCTGGCAGGTCCTCGGTGTCTCCTTCAGGCAGAAGCATCCAGCAATTGAGTTTCTGCAGAGAAGGCAGAGGACCCTAACTGTCCCAGGTGAGGAGGGAGGCTGGCCTGGTCACTGCTCAAATTGGGGTGTTGGAGCAGGACCACTTCAGTGGATGCAGCCACTAAGGAAGCAAAGAAAAGCAGGTCCAAGCAGCATCTGGGCTCTGTGACTGGGTCAGTTTCCGTTGTTTTTTCTCCTAATCATGGGTCATATTTTCCTGCAGCTTTGCATGTTTGATAACTTTTCTTTTGATGCCAGATGTTGGGAATTTTGCCTGTTGGGTGCTGAATCTATTTGCATTCCTTTAAATATTATTATGTTTTGTTCTGGGATGCAGGTGAGTTACTTAGAAATAGTATAATCCTTTTCAGTATAGCTTTTTAAGATTGGTAGAAGGAATCAGATCAGTGCTCATTCTAGGGCTGATTTTTCCCTCTACTGAGGCAAGACTCTTCTGAGCACTGAACCCCCTGACCTGTGAGTCAGAGATTTTTCAATCAGGTTGCGTGTGAGTACCTGTCACTATTTCCTTTCATCTGCCTTGGTGGGTCTTCTTCAACCTCTAATAGTTTCCTCATATGCTTGTGTTGATCAGCTGAATGCTCCATGAGGACCCCCTGCAGATTCCCAGAGTACTCTCTCTCTGCAGCCCTCTTCTCCCTGGTCCCCTGTTGTGTGAATTCTATAATTCTCTCAAGTCTCTCAGCTCAGTCCTCCAACTCAGGAAGTCGGCCTAGGTCTTCCCTTTCTGCTCCTCAGCCTGGAATCCATTGTCATGGCCATAACTGGGAGCATTCATAGGGCTTGCCTTGTTTGTTTCTCATCTCTTGGTCCCTGTCTCTCACTGTCTCATGCCCAATGTTTGAAGAACCAGTTGCATATATTTTGTGTGTTTTGTGGTTGTTTCAGGAGGAAGGTAAGTCTAATCTCTGGTACAAGTGGAAGTCTTTGGAATTATACTTTAGCAGGAAACTATTTTCTTTTTGTCTTGTTTTTAAGAGTTGAGTTGCTTAAGCATGCTTGTATTTTGAGGAAGAGATTAAAGATACTTGTAATATGAGAAACAGAAGGGAATAGTGATGGGCCAAGGTTCAAAAGGTGGTGTTTCTCATTATTTGCCATAGACACACACTGGCATGTGATGTATAGTGTAATGGGGGAAAAGATAGTATGTCCTATTGGCTCCAACTCCCCTGATTTTCTCATTGTGCGCATGAAATTTCAATATCTTCCCAAATGTTATGATAAAAGTATTGAGGTTAAGAGAGGTAAAGTTCTCCCGAGAGTCACACAGATAGTTAGCTGAAGGAGAACTCAGATGTCTAAAATAAGAGTCTTGTTACCATGTCATCCCTATGATGGTTAATTTTATGTGTCAACCTGGTTAGACCATAGTACCCAGATATTTGGTCATACTGTACGTTATTCTAGGTGTTTTTGTGAAGATATTTTTTTAAAGATGAGCTTAACATTTAAGTCAGTAGACTTTGAATAAAACAGATTATTCTCTATAATGTGAGTGAACCTTATCCAATCCAGTTGATGGTCTTAATAGAAGACTGACCTTGCCTCCTGGCAGATTCTACCAGGAGTCTGCCTCCAAACTTAAACTCTAACTCCCTCTGTTTTCAGCCTATTGGCCTATCCTGGAGAAAATACTCTGGGACAAAGAATGTTAAATCCCAGAGAACGTAGTAAGCAGGGTATTGCATAATGCTAGATAATTTCTGCCTAAATTGGGAGTATTTATTAGGGGATAGTGAATCTCATAGTTCTTGAATTTTTGTTCTCATTTTAGAACTTATGGAAAAATTGGTCTAGCCAGAGAGGAAAATGTCTCAAGTAACTATAAAATACCAACACATTGACTTTTCACATTTTCTTTTAATATCATTATGATACTTGTTTGAAAAATATAAACTTTACAAATTTTTCGTCACATTGCTTGGATGGATATAACCACTGAATCTTCTCTTTAATACAATGTAATTCTCATACCATAAAGTTCACCCTTTAAAAATGTGCAATTCAGTGGTTTTAGTATATTCACAAGGTTGTGCGACCATACTATTAGTTAGTTCCCAAACAATTTTATCATCCCCAAATGAAACCCAATAACAATTAGTAGTTGCTCACCTCTCCTGGGGACCACTTCTCCACAGCTCCTGGAAACCATGAATCTTTCTGTCTCTGTTTTGTCTATCCTGGACATGATTACATAAATAGAATCATTTAATTCTATTTATAATCCATCCTATATAATAAACCACAGAGCTTTTGTGCCTGGTTTATAAGGTTTTTCAAGGTTTATATATATTTTAGCATATATTGGTACTTCATTTTTATATGACTTAATAATATTCCATTGTATTTATATATCAAATTTTTTTTATCCATTCATCAATAGATGAATATTTGGGTTGTTTCCACTTGTTGGCTGTTATAAATAATGATGCTATGAGTATATGTGTACAAGATTTTGTATGAACATTGATTTTCAAGTTTCTTGGGTATATATCTAACAGTAGAAATGCTGAGTCATATGGTAATTTTATATTTAATATTTTGAGAATCTTATCAGGTTGTTTACCAAAGAGGCTGTGCCATTTATATTTCCAGAAGTGATGTAGAAAGGTCCCAATTTCCCTAAATCCTCACCAACACTTTATATTGTCCTTTGTTTTTAGTATAGTCATCCTAATGGTGGTGAAGTGATGTCTCATTGTGATTTTACATTTCCCTAATAACTAGTGTTCAGCGTTTTTTCAGTGTTTGTTGGCCATGCGTATATCTTGTTTGGAGAAAGATCTGTTCAAGTCCTTTGTCCATTTTTTTGTCTTTATGTTGTTGAATTGTAAGTGGTCTTTTTTTTGGGAGGGGGGTACTAGAACCTAATCAAATGTATGATTGGCTAATATTTTCTTCTACTCTGTGGGTTGTCTTTTTACTTGATACTGTCCTTAAAAGCACAAAAGTTTTTAATTCTGACAGAGTCTAATTATTGTTTTCTTTGATTGCATAAGGTTTGGGTGTCATATCTAAGAAATCATTGTGTAATTCATGGTTACAAAAATGTACCCCTATGTTTTCTTTTAAGAGTTTTACAGTTTTAACTTTTCTATCTAGGTTTAGGGTTGATTTTTAGTTAATTTTTATATATCATATGAGATAGGGACCCAATCCAATTTTTTTCTTGGCATGTGGGGAATCTACTGCTCCAATACTGTTGTTGAAAGGACTGTTCTTACCCCCACTGAATTGCCTTGGTACCCTTGACAAAAAAAAATTGACCATAAATGTAAGGGTATATTTATATACTCTAAATTCTATTCTAGAGAGAAACAAGATGGCGACATAGGGTAGACACCGTAAATGCAGCCGTGAACAACTATTTCAGAAAAACCACGAAAAGAACACACGGACACCACTCGCACCCACAGGAAGGCTGGCTGAGTGAAAATCCTACAACTAGAGAAGAGTCTGAGACTCAGAGGAGCAGCGGAAGCAAAGTACAGAGGTACGGAGGCGCGC
>PVJC01021240.1:0-28420 GCA_004026665.1 Murina feae | reverse complement strand
CCACGTCAGTCCTGCTCTCTCTGACTTTTTCCTCCACGGGGGCAACAGCCTAGCAGGTACCAGGGGACTAACACCTTCTTCCTTCCCTTCTCTTTCCTGCTCCAGGCACAACCCTGAGGCCGTGGTCCGATGCTAAGCTGGACACTGCCACACCTCCCATGCCACCCTCCAGACCCAGAAGCCCCGACCAGATGCTGAGGGGGCACCCAGGGCTCCTAAGGCCTCCAACGTCGGTACAGCCAGCTTCCCCGCAGTGCCCTGGAGAGAAAGGGCAGGTGGCGCCCGCCGAGGCGCCCGTCATCCTCAGCTCACCCAGGACCTCCAAGACTGACTCTTACGAGCTGGTGTGGCGGCCTCGGCATGAGGGTGGCAGCCGGGCACCGATCCTCTACTATGAGGTGAAACACCGCAAGGTACGGTGCCTAGCATTGTGCCTACCTCCTCTCAGGCTGGGCGGGGGTCTCTGTTATCTCCCACCCCTTGAGCTCCCACTGCAGCCTGGACTGCCAACCCCACTACTGGTCACAACCTCCCTCCCGTCTCCTCCAGGGGACTGTCCTACCCCCTCCAGGAAGAGGGTGATGCTGGGCATTTGGGACCCTATGAGACCCAGGAAAAAGCCACGCCTTTGCCTCCGGATCTGGGCTTCATGCACAGGCTTCCCGGAAGCTACCACCATCAGCTTCTAGTCCCAGAGGAGCAAGCAGTGTCCCTGTTAAGCATCCCCGGTCCTCCCCTCCTCCCTCTGCCATTTGTTGTTGATGTTGTTCTGTTTTTGAACCAAGCTAAGCTCCGCTGGGTGCATACCTGCAGGAACCTGGGCATGGTGAGCGAGCTCTAAGCCAGGAAAACAAACATTTGCGAACCGTATTTCTCTAAGCCCTGTAAAGCACCCTCAGTTCTCAGACTCGGGGCTCGGGTTTGACAGGCAGGCGTTTGAGCTGGAAGCACATCGAGTTGTTCAGACCTTGACAGAGGGGAGTCTGTCCCGTGGTGTTTGGGGAGGTGTCAGGAAGGACTCCGGCGCTGACAGGGTACGGGACGGAGCCTTCCAGCCCGCTGTCCTGCACACTGTGAAGCAGCAAAAGGTCCCCAGGCTGTTATCCTCACTCAGGGCTGCATTCTCACTTGCTCTGACCCTGCAATTCCCTGCAGAAGGATGTCCTTGCAGTCCGTTTCCAGTCGCCGCACGTGCATGCTACCTTCTCTCCAAGGTCATTAGACAGTAGGCAGTTATTGTTTTCAAATGAATTTTTTAAGATCTTACTTGATGCGTTCTAATGCTAGACTTTATGCGTTCATATTTTTTTTTTTGCTTATGAAAGTGCTCTGTGCACTTAGAAGAAGAATTTGGAAACTATATGAACGTGGAACTGAAAGAGTTTATCAGCTCTTCTTCCCCTTCTAAAAACCAAAGCCAGCTCTGCAGGGAGGAGGGTCTGGCCGTTTCCCCGACTGGACATGCGGCCTCTCTGTGCCTGTTCCCCGGACGTGCTCAGGACAATTCACAGAAAGACACCTCAGGCAAAGCTGCCTCCCAGTGGGGGGCCAAGGCAGGCAGTTCCTTACTGATGCTCGGCCTGCTGGCCTCCTTATTGCCAGCCAGCAAAGGGGGGGAATACATTTTTAACAAACAGCAGCATTGTTCAGCCCAGGGTATGGCGCAGGGCGGGTCCTAATCCGTTTCTCTGTGTAACTGGACACCTCCACCTCAGGGCTGTAGACAAAGATCAGGGCAGGCCAAGCGCTCATGGACCCCAGGAGCTGGGAACCAGCATGAGAGCAAGAATAATATTTTCCAGGCCAAGAGGTGGCCACCAAACAGCCTCGCCAGGAGTTAGGCTGGCAAAAGCCAGGGCTGGAGATCTGGACATGCCAGGCTGGGGTGACAGTGACGTATTACTGTCCCACTTCTTATTTTCACTTCTGGTCCCAGTGGCAGTGAGAGGGCCAGGCCCAGGAAATGAGCGGATGCTGCCCACTGGGCCTCACTTCTATCGAGCCAGCCTGTGGGGCACTTGGAGCTGTTAGGTGGGCACGGCCGCGGCAGAAATGATGTCCCAGAAGCCGTTCCTTTCTTCTGGGACTGCCATGTCTTTAAGATCCTCACATCACAAAGAATTTGGACACAAAAAATATCAGCATTTGGGTTGTTTCTTCAGCCTCCTTCTCTAGCTGGAGCCTGCGAACCATTCAGTGCTTTTTTCTCCTTTTCACACGGTGGAGTGGTTTCATTTCCTGGTGCATCTGCAGACCCTGGCTACTGTGTTTGGGTTTCCAGCACCGCCGGGGATTCTCAGTTTGTAAAATCTTCTCCCCCTGGAACAAATCCTGGAAGCCTGACATTAACGAGCCCGGGCCCTGTCTGGCCCGTGAATAGCAGGGCTTGTTCTACTTTGGAATATTCTTCTCGGGACTCAGAGCTTTCCTGGCAGCTGTTTAGTTCCTTCAGCAAAACCACACCTCAGGCTCCAGCAGGCACCACCCGCAGTTGGGTCTGTCCTGAAAGGTAGGGTGGCTGAGAGCAAGTGGCCTTTTCCTCAGCATCACCAAGGAGCCTGCAAGTGCCTTTGTTGTTGTTTTTTCTTTAAAGAGCTGGGAGTGTGACGCCGTTACTCTCCATCCATAATCCTGACAGCTCATCCACACTTTTTAAGTTCCAAGCAGAGACTGAGGGCAGGAGCAGAAAAAGGACTGAGAAACCTCACAGAGAGGAGGGTGTGGGCCGTCGGCAGAGGGCCAGGCATTTGTTGGGAACCTACTATCTGCCCAGTTCAAAGCTCGACACTTGACACAAATCACCGAATTTAATCTTCCGAATCACCTGAGAGGCCTTATTTGCTTCATTTTACAAATGAAAAGCCTCAGGATCAGAGAGGTTAGGGAACTTGTTCATGTTACACAGCTACTAAGAGAGGCGACCAGGATGGAACCCAAGATTTTCTGGCTCCCAGATTGTTTTTCTTCCGAAAGAGGTTAAGATTATGAGCATGTGCTCACTGGGGATGTGGCCTTTGGCAAATGACTCATCTCTCTCGGGCTGTTGTCATGAAAGCACTGTGTGACACATAAAAGTGCTCAGCTCCATGCCTTGCACCTGGTAAATGCTCAGCACATGTGGCCATTTCTACTGGTGCTGCTGCTTTTATCATCATCCTCATCGTATTAGCATATAAACTGTTTGCTTTGAATAGAGCAAGGAGGAAAAAAGTGGAATGAGGTTTTCAGAGAAAGAGAGGAGGTCTTCGGCGAAATGCTCAGCAATGTCAGTGAGGCCTTTTGACCCTCCCCACTGGGTTTTCTCTGATGGGATCATTAGATGAGAGAGGA
This sequence comes from Murina feae, assembly GCA_004026665.1. Lineage (NCBI taxonomy): Eukaryota > Metazoa > Chordata > Mammalia > Chiroptera > Vespertilionidae > Murina > Murina feae. The sequence continues at coordinate 25,090 of PVJC01021240.1, read as the reverse complement.
GGGAGCCTGACTATACTGTCCTAGAGCCGGAGGGCCCAGTCTACGCTCTGCAGCACCACTGCTCCCCCAACCTGCCCCGTTCTCCTCTCACTCACCCCTCCTGCCCTCTCGGCTCAGGTCTGCTTTTCTTACAAACCACAGCAACCAAGAGCTCCCAGCCAGAGGCCAGTCCTTATAACCAGCCACCTTCCCCAGCAGGTCACAAACACCTCTGATGATTGGACCATCTCTGGCATCCCAGCCAACCAGCACCGCCTGACCCTCACCAGACTGGACCCCAGCAGCTTGTATGAGGTGGAGATGGCAGCTTACAACTGTGCAGGCGAAGGCCAGACAGCCATGGTCACCTTCCGAACAGGTGAGGGTCAGTCGTTGCCCCAGCTTGGGGTTCCTATGGGCCTGAGAAAATCCTCCCAGGCTAAGGTGAGACCACCGTCCCTTGTCCTACCACTCACCTCCCTTCCAGTGCCTGTATCGTGTGGTTTGTGTCCCCAGGCTAAGGCCCCACCTCTCAGCAGGATGCCACCAGCCAGCCTTTCTGGTGCCCCCCAGGTTGGAGTGGAGATCAGACCCCACTTCCAATGCCCTGCACTACTTGCACCTCCTCGTCAGCCCCCCTGGCAGAAAGCACTCTGTGAAGAGGGAGACCTAATACTGCGTGCTCCCTCCCTGGCTGAGCTCAACCTGTTTCTACTCAGGACGGCGGCCCAAACCTGAAATCATGGCCAGCAAGGAGCAGCAGATCCAGAGAGATGACCCTGGAGCCAGCCCCCAGAGCAGCAGCCAGCCAGACCACGGCCGTCTCTCCCGTAAGCCCCCGGCAACCCCCAGGGGTAGGCATGATGCGTGCTCATAACTGGAACCAGACCCACAGCCTCGGGCTCACTGCTGAAGGACGAATGGGCTCTTGGTTCTTCCTGGTGTCTCCCCACAGTGATGAAGTATAGATCGAAGCTTTTCAGATAAAACCCTGGAGCCCAGTACTGGGCTTGCTGACCCTGCAGGTACAGAGGCAGTGGAGGGGAGAGCAGGTGGCCGTTGGCGTCTCCACGCTCTCGCCCGGCAGAAGGGTGGCTTTCAGGAGTCTTAGCCCACAGGCTCCTCCTTGGAGAAGGCCACCTAGGTGACCCATCCAGGTGACCCCAGGATGACCCAGTGCAGCACCAGGGGGGAGGCTGTGGAGAGCAACAGGTTCCTATCAGGAAGAGGCCAAGTCACAACCATCTTACCATGTCTTTCTCCTGCTCCTTCCTCCCTCGTGGATGGTTTCCCTCAGCCCCAGAAGCCCCAGACAGGCCCACCATCTCCATGGCCTCAGAGACGTCAGTGTTTGTGACCTGGATCCCCCGTGGGAATGGTGGCTTCCCGATCCAGTCCTTCCGTGTGGAGTACAAGAAGCTGAAGAAAGTGGGGGACTGGATTCTAGCCACCAGCGCCATCCCTCCATCCAGACTGTCAGTGGAGATCACAGGCCTAGAGAAAGGTAGGGGCCTGGCCACTGACCTCCTGTTCCTGTCCCCATCTCTCCTGCCCTCCCCTGCACCCCACAACCGCGCCCCCCCACCGCCAGCCACCAAAAGGAAAACAGGAGCTGTAGGGGGTCTCACTGCTCATCCTCCACCCACCTCTAGGCTCCCATGGATGCTCTCAGTGGTACCTCAGTTCCACAAGCCCTCTCTCTCCCTTTCTAATGAGGGTGAGAAGTCTTCTGAGTCCTTTGGGGTTTGCTTTTGGGGAAGGTCTGCTCAGAAGACCCCTCCACCCCCAAGTCCAGGGCCTGAATGAGCTGTGAGGAAGTTGGAAGTTGTTTCCCAGCTCCTGGGATCAGTGAGTGTCTCTCTCACCAGGCATCTCCTACAAGTTCCGAGTCCGGGCTCTGAACATGCTGGGGGAGAGCGAGCCCAGCGCCCCCTCCCAGCCGTACGTGGTGTCGGGCTACAGTGGCCGCCTCTATGAGCGGCCAGTGGCGGGCCCATACATCACCTTCACCGACGCTGTCAATGAGACCACCATCATGCTCAAGTGGATGGTACGTGGCCTTGCATCGACTGAGCTCGTATTGTCTTCCCCAGCCTTTCCCCTAAGTGACTTCCTTTAAGTGTGCCTGTGTGTCTGTCCATCCATCATCATCCCCACTCAGGCAGGCTCAGAGGGGACTTAACTCTATGGGGAAATGGCAGTTTTTTTCTTGTCTCTGGGGTCCCCCAGTGAAGTTTGAACTCTAGGCCAGGGGAAATTCCCGTCCCCTGTGGCCACACCTGGAAATCCCTCTGTTCCACTGTCAATGTGTTTCTTCTCCTTTTCCTAAGTATATCCCAGCAAGTAACAACAACACCCCCATCCATGGCTTCTATATCTATTACCGGCCCACGGACAGTGACAATGACAGTGACTACAAGAAGGATATGGTGGAAGGTGAGAAACACTTTCGTGTGATTTGGTTTCCTCTTTTGGCACGGGGGGGGGGGGGGGGGGGGGGGGGGGGGGGGGGGGGGGGGGGGGGGGGGGGGGGGGGGGGGGGGGGGGGGGAGGGGAGGAGGGCAGTGGGAGGTCTCGGTGTTGGTGAAGGTGTAAAGCCTGGGCTGCTGTGACACACAGCATCTGTGCCCCATATCGTAGTCTCTTTCATGACTCACTTGGGGTCATTGAGTTCATAAACTCACACGGTTCCATGGTGATGGGACAACAGGTGATGGAGCCATTCATGGCAGTCACCCCAGCACCCAGCCCTGAGTCTGACTGCCCGAGGAGACTAAGCAAACCAGATTCATGTCCCCATGTGTGACTGAGTCTCTCTCCCAGGGGATAGATATTGGCACTCCATCAGCCACCTGCAGCCGGAAACCTCCTATGACATTAAGATGCAGTGCTTTAATGAGGGCGGCGAGAGCGAGTTCAGCAACGTGATGATCTGTGAGACCAAAGGTGAGGTCTGTGGGTTCTCTTCCCGCCTCTGTTCCGTGTGCTTTGCTGGGTGTCTCTTCCTCAGGAAGATTCCTTATTTCCCAGGAACCCCTAAGCTTTGTCATTCTTAACCTTGCATTTGCTTGCGCCTTGTATAAGTACGGATAGCTTGCTACATGACAGCTACAAGGAACTTGGAAACTCGCTCCTACATGAACTCATGGAGTGGAACCCATTCTGAGGTTGGAAACTTTCTATGAACACTTTATTCCACTAATAGCATTTGATGCTAACATTGGTTGATTTACTTAATTAACTACAACCCCATGAGATAGGAAAGGAAATGATTCCTTGACCAAAGTCATGCAGCCAGTTAGTGGTAGAGCACACTTCGGGCCACATTTGTCCAATTACAAGCCCAGTCTCTTTCTCTGCATTAAAACATGTTAAACATATTCACATAATAATTTATTTTCACATTGGTCAATTGGATAGACACTGTCTCATTTTTGCAAACACTGAAAGTGTATAAAGCAGGTGTATTACAAAGAACAAACTCAGGAGATCACCAAGGAATAAAGATGAGAAAACCCATTTTCCTTCATTGGCAATATCTCTCTCCAGCTGTGCACTGCTTCCCATCACTTGGCCAGCAAATACAGAGCACCTGCTGTGTGCACTTCCTGCCTCTTCTATCATGTACAGTGCAGTGAGGGGCAGATCCAGCTGGGGCCAAAGGTCCTGTATCAGAGTGCCCAGAGCAAAGATCAGAGCCCTCACACGGGTTTCATGCCAGCCTTTGGGAAGGATTGCACCTTCAGGGGGACTAAAAAGGGGGGTGGCCTAGGGGACTGGACAAACCTGCAAGGACCTCCAGGTGGTTAAAGTACATGAGGGGAGATGGCACTGTGGGCTGTAGGAGGGCCATTGTTGGATTTGTTTGCTGAGAGGGATCCCTGGTGACTATACAGGAATGGGCTGAGGAGAGAGAGTGGGGTGTGGAGTTCAGGTCAAGAAAAGAGATGAAGGAGAAACCAAGATGGCGGCATAGGTAAACACCTGAAATTGCTGCCTCACACAGCCACTTCAAAACTACAACTAAAAGAAAAAACGGATATTTATCAAGATCCACAGGAAGGCTGGCTGAGTGGAAGTTCTACACTAAAAGGAAAGAGAAAAGCACAGATGTTCTCCCACTGTAGACACAGCTGATTCTCACAGTCAATTGGCCTGGAGGTCAATTCTGGCTACTGATACCAACAGCAATCAAGGCTTAACTACAACAAGACTGTGCACACAGCCCACAAAGGGGGTGCACCAAGAGTGTCCACCTCAGGTAATTGGGGAGGCTGAGTCACTGGGCCCTATAGGACACCTACCACAGAAAGCCATTCTATCAACGCAGGGAAGCAGCCAAAATGTGGTGTCAAAGAAACAGGTCACAAATGACAGAAATGGAGAAAAGCAAACTACTGGATATAGAGTTCAAAACCATGGTTATAAGGTTTTTTGAGAATTTTCTAGAAACCACCAATAAATTTAGTGAGACCCTCAAGGATATGAAAAATGACCAACTAGAAATTAAGCATACACTGTCTGAAATAAAGAATAATATACAGAGGTCCAACAGCAGACTAGAGGATCCCAAGAATCAAATCAAAGATTTGAAATATGAAGAAGCAAAACCCACCCAACTGGAAAAGCAAAAAGAATACAAAAATATGAATATAGTGTAAGGAGCCTCTGGGACAACTTCAAGCATACCAACATCTGAATTATGGGGGTACCAGAAGAAGAGAGAGCAAGATATTGAAAACCTATTTGAAGAAATAATGACAGAAAACTTCCCCTACCTGGTAAAAGAAGTGGACTTATAAGTCCAGGATGCACAGAGAATCCCAAACAAAAGGAATCCAAAGAGGACCTCACCAAGACACATCATAATTAAAATGCCAAGGGCAAAAGACAAGGAAATAATCTTAAAAGCAGCAAGAGAAAAACATTTACCTACAAGGGAGTACCCATACAACTGTCAGCTGATTTCTCAACAGAAACTATGCAGGCCAGAAGGGAGTGACAAGAAATGTTCAAAGTGATGAATAGCAAGAACCTACAATCAAGATTACTTTACCCAGCAAGGCTATCATTCAGAATTGAAGGTCAGATAAAGAGCTTCACAGACAAGAAAAAGCTAAAGGAGTTCATCACCACCCAACCAGTATTATATGAAATGCTGAAAGGTATCCTTTAAGAAGAGGAAGAAGAAGAAAAAGTAAAGATAAAAATTATGAACAAATACATATATCTATCAACAAGTGAATCTAAAAATCAAGTGAATAAAAAATCTGATGAACAGAATAAACTGGTGAATAAAATAGAATCAGAGGCATAGAAAGGGAGTGGACTGACAATTCTCAGGGAAAAGGAGTGTTGGGGGTGTGGGAAGAGACTGGACAAAAATCATACACCTATGGAGGAGGACAGTGGGGGAGGGGGTAAGGGCAGAGGGTGGGGTAGGAACTGGGAGGAGGGGAACTATGGGGGAAAAAAAGAGGAACAACTATAATAATCTGAACAATTAAGATTTAATAAAAAAAATAAAAATAAAAGAGACGGGATGGGTTTGGGTCTCTTTTCTGAGGAAGTACCATTAGGTTGAAACATGGGAACAGATGAGGGTACACAGAGAGTGCCGACCAACAGGGCCCAGGAAGACCTCCCAGTGTCTGAGAAGAAGCCAGAAAGGAGAGAGCTGGAGGAGAGAGAGGAGGAGCGGCAGTCAGAGGCCGGGGTGTAGCAGAAGGCTGCAGTCTCAGAAAGGCCAGGGCACGGCTGAGAAGAGGGTTAACAATGTCAGATGCACCTTGATAGCAAACCCTGAGGAGTTCACCATCCTACCTTGTTACCTTGGGATCAGCGTTTCCCAGATTCTGTCTGCCCCAGGGAGTCCCACCCAATATACCTACCTTCCTGCTCTGTGGCCCGGCTCGTGCCTAGTCCTCTGCCCCCACTTAACCTGCCAGGAAGAGCAAGTCCGTGGACGAATGCTTCCTTTCCTGGTTCTTCTGCTGGTTTCATGCACTTGTTACACTTTCTTCCTGACGTTCCCCAGCTCCTTTCAGGAAATCCCCACACCCTGCTGCCCAGAGCACCCAGCCTGGCTGCAGGCTTGGCTCACAAACCTCTGATCGTGTTTTGAAATACAAGGTTCAGTTCTCATAATCCCAAGTTTCACGTTAGATGCCAAGGTCCTGCTGAGCTGGGACTCCATGTTCATCTGATAAAGGGTTTCGAGGCCCCCTTTCCCACTCTTGGAATCAGGATGTTTGGTGTTTGTTGTGAAAGAAATGTCAGAGAAATAGATGCTGATGGGAGTTTTGTTCACAATTACAGCTCGGAAGTCCGGTCAGCCTGGCGGGCTCCCACCCCCAACTCTGGCTCCACCTCAGCCGCCACCCCCTGAAACCATGGAGCGGCCAGTGGGCACGGGGACCATGGTGGCACGCTCCAGCGACCTGCCCTACCTGATTGTCGGGGTCGTCCTGGGCTCCATTGTCCTCATCATCGTGGCCTTCATCCCCTTCTGCTTGTGGAGGGCCTGGTCCAAGCAGAGTGAGTGAGCGGCCCTCCCCCACACCAGGGACGGAGCCTAGGGAGGGAGGGAGCCCCCGCTCTCCAAGGAGGCCTCTCCCTAGGGCAGGATCAGAGGTGCCCGCTTCCTATTCACTGGGGTGCAAGCTCCTGGGTCCCCAGAGGGCTTAGGGAGAGTCACAGAACACCCCAGGACTGAGCCCCTCCTCTCAGCTCTCGGACGCTGGCAGGTGGAGGAGCGTATGGAGAGGGGGAGTTGGCCCTTCTGCATCTCAGGAGCTCAGGACTCATCTGGCTCCAACTCCTTTTCACACCTGAAGCTGCTGCTCTGTGTTCATACTTACCCACCTCTCCCTCCAAACGTTTCCTGCCTCTGCTCTGGGTCCAGGGCTGCGCTGCACTCCCCCATCCTACAGCACACCTGGGCCATCTTGCCTCCCCTAACTATTGTTCCTTGTGTTTGCTCACCTCCTCCTCCTCCTGAACACTTGCCCCTGTATCTCCGCACCCTCATCTCCACTGCAAAGAAAGTCGCTGTGAGGGAGAAATGAGTAGCATGAAGTTTGCGAGGGAGAATATTCTCCTCTCTAGGGCGGTGCCAGCTCCTGCTTCCCTGGTCTGACCCTGTGGTCAGGAGTTTTCTGAGGTTCATGTGGAACTTTTTCTAGCTGCCCAGGCCTCTGTGGCCTCAGCAGATCTCTGTTCTTCTTCCTTCTAGAACATACAACAGACCTGGGTTTTCCTCGAAGTACCTTGCTGCCCTCCTCCTGCCAGTACACTATGGTGCCGCTGGGAGGACTTCCCGGCCACCGAGCCCACGGGCAGCCCTACCTCAGCGGCACCAATGGACGGGCCTGTGCCAATGGGGGGCATGTGAACAGGGGCTGCCCCGCGCCTGCCATGGGCCACCCAGGCGTGAAGCCTCCACAGCACTGTCCCAGGGCACGGCCGCAGGTAACGCATTCCGGGTGCGGGTGAGCAGGTGCGACCACCTGGGAGGGGAGGCTGGGCGCCTCCTGAGGCTGCCTCCCTGCCAGCCTCTAGGCCTGGGCTGCGGGCCCGGCTTCCTTAGTCAGGAAAAGCTCATCCTGCTAGAGGATGCATGGGAACGTGTCCTGGACGCTGAGATGACCTTGCCATTCCTCTTCCCTTTGAGCAGCCGGACGACACCAACCACCTGCGGAGGCAGACCGCTCCTGGCGATGGACATGACGTCCACAGTGCCCCGCCTCCCAGGTAACAGGCCCTCCCACCCCTGCCGTCTGTCTCCAGTCCCAGAACTCTCCCTTTAGGCCCTCAGGTTCAGCACCAGCCACTGAGAGGCAGGGCCAGCTTTGCAAAATTCCTCATGCTCCTCATGTCTTCCCTCCCTCTGTCTTCCCTGGGCCAGTGCCTTGGAAATCAGTGGGTTCTTGCGTGGGTGCCGGATGCTGCAGAGGCTCGGGTCATGTTTCTTAGCCTCCATGGTGTGGATGTAGGTCCATGTGCAGACCCTCATTTCTTCTAGACCAGTGGTTCTCAACCTTCTGGCCCTTTAAATATAGTTCCTCATATTGTAACCCCCAGCCATAAAATTATTTCCGTTGCTACTTCATAACTGTTAATGTTGCTACTGTTATGAATTGTAATGTAAATATCTGATATGCAGGATGGACTTAGGCGACTCCTATGAAAGGGTCGTTCGACCCCCAAAGGGATTGCGCCCCACAGGTTGAGAACTGCTCTTCTAGACTAAGGGGTCCCTGCATCTGACAGCCTGCTCCACTGTCCTCCCACCACGAGGGGCAGTGTTTGCAGTTACAGTGCCCTTCCTGCTCTGAAGCACGGGTCAGCCCCTCAGAATCTGCCCCCACCTGGCAGGCTGCGGAGCCAGGCACTGCTGCTGGCTTTGCCCAGACGCCCCTGACTCCACGTTTTCTAATACACTTAGGACTTGCATGGAATACAATGGAGAGAGACCACAATTACTTGTGGAAATGGTGTGGCACCTCTTGATGTTCATAAGGGAGCCGTCCCTGCCCATCTGAGCCCTTTCTCCTCTGGTGTTCTCGACAGGGAAGCGGCCGGGTGGTGGAGACATGGGCCCACCCTGCCCACACCTCACTCCCATTTGGTCTTGTGCACTCAGGGGAGCCACGGCCAACCCAGACGAGGTCTCTTTCCTATACACACTGCCTGGTGCCTCAACACACCAGCGGCTGCAGACCCACAAGGACCGCCGCTCCCTCCAGGAGCAGCCTGCTCCAGCCAGCCAGTCCGGAATGAGGCGTGAGCCCCAGAATCCGGGGCTGGAAGCCACGTGGGACCCTCTTTTTCACCCAGGTTTGTGCCAGGGGCAGGGCAGGAAAATAAAGAGGCTGGAGGTAACATGAGGTAGGAATCCACAACCCAGGAGTGACTTGGAGGAGGAGGGGGCCGGGGAGAAGTGGTTGAAGGTGGTGTTTGGTAGGGAGCTGTCCACGGCTTTAATCAGGAGAGACAGGGGAAGGAGAGGGGCTGGCTGCCCTCCCTTCTGCCCGAAGACCTAGCAGACCTACAGGTCGGGTCCTTCTCCACCATCACAAGCCTCATCCTCAAAGGCTAAGGAAAAGGACACCATCCCATTTCAGAGAAAGACGTTTCTTGGTCTCTGCATTAAGGCCATTCACAAGTTCCTACGGCCTCTCATAATAAGAGGCGCTCTCTAATCACGCCAAAATACCTTGCTTTGTTGGGTCTTGTCTCTTAATTAAGGACTAAGGTTACATCAGTCATTAGGGAGCCAAGTTCTCCCAACCATTGGAGCTCTGTGCTTCCACAGAACTTTTCTCCGTGGGGCTCAGTGCACACGAGCCCCTCCCTCTGTCATCCCTGGGCAATGCCTTGGATATCAGTGGGTTCTTGGGTGGGTGCCGGATGCTGCAGAGCCTCCATGGTGTGGATGTAGGTCCCCGTGCAGACCCTCAACCCTGCCTCTGGGAGATGGAATTCACCTCCTAGAGCCAGGTCTAGCGCCATTGACACTGGATGGCCTCCCCTGGGGGAATGGACTGTGTGTGGGGTGATCATGACCAGAAATCGCCTTGTCGTGGCTTAGGTTTCTCTGTCCTTTTGGACGAGTGTGACCAGTGCCTCTGAGCGCCGCTTCCTGGTCAATCAGGATGTTAATGTTTCCATTCTCTCCTCCCGCAGGGCCCCCGTGCTGCTTGGGCCTGGCACCAGTTGAAGAAGTGGACAGTCCTGACACTTGCCAAATGGGTGGAGGAGAGTGGTGCCCCCAACACCCTACGGGGACCCACGGAGGACAGGAGCCTGGGAGGCAGCTCTCCCCCAGCCCACCAGTGCACATATCTTTTGAAACACCACCCCCCATCATTTAGGCAGAAGCCAGTATTCCAGAAAGACTATCTATTATAGTTTTTAAAGAGACAGAGGAAATTGGTATTTATTTTTCTATAATAGCCATATTTATATATTTATGCACTTGTAAATAAATGTATATGTGTTTTTATAATTCTGGAAAGACATAGGGACTCCTACCCATGGAGGTATGAGTGGTTAAACAAAGAAGCCACCACATACCAGGAGTAAACCAGGAAAGAGGAACACGGACTGGACAGCACCCAGACTGAGGAGGCGGCTCAGAACCTCTGCCCCTGCCCGGGAGGCTGCAGAGGCCCGGAGAGCAGCTGCCTGAGGGAAGACTCCTGCTCACTGTGCGTGAGGAGCACGCGGGTAACACAGAGGCCAGGGGTGCACAGGCTGCAGACACCTGTGTAGACGGCCAGCTCTGGTGCCACAGGCAAGGTCTCCAGAAGACGCCCGTGAGAACAGACTTAGATGTGTATAGTACTATAAGCATTAACAGACCTTCCAGAATCAATAATCTGCGGCAACATAGCTCTGTAAAAACAAACACTGTAACTTCTAAATAAATGTTTAGTCTTCCCTGTAACCTTCAGCTTAGTCATGCATGAGTCAGCGTTTTCCTTAGATGTTAGGATTCAGTCTTTTGAGTATCTGAAGAAAATACCCACTTGTGATGTTTTCAGGTCATGAGATGAGATCTGGAAAAGGTAGATGTTTGTAATGTTTTTGTCTGTAAATACAGAATGTCGGTTGTGCTTTTATTACCGTGGAATGCATTAGTAACTGCTGAGTCCCAGCGGGAGACAGTGTACAGGAGGCAAGGAGAAGCAGAGTCAGTTCTCCTCCTGGCTGGACTGAAGGTAAAACTCGGGTCAGGTCAAGGAATGAAACTAGTCATTTCTGCAGAGGTCTGTGTGCGCTGAAGGCCAAGTATTTAGTTAAGAGTTATGCTACACAGCCGGTGCCTGATAAATTCACTTCCCTTCTTTGCAAAGATACACCAAGATTGCCAGAGGAGCTGACTCACCACTTGTTTAAAATCCACATTTACTTATTACTTACTCCTTGCTGCCCATCCACAGGATCCCTAGACCCAGGACTAGATGGAGGCTGAAGCTTGCAAGGTCTCTTCTCAGTCTCAGCAGAGTTGAGTTACAGATAAAATGCCACTTGCCACACACAATCTCGTTAAGAGGCATCTTGTGGAACCCTGGCTTCTCACTCTTGTCATGAATTTGATAAGCAAGATGGTAGGAAAGCCCCAGGACTGATGGTGGTGTAGGACAAGTGCTCCCTCTGCTGGCCAGGAGAAGTAGCGTGCCAGCTGGTAGGTTGTTACCCCCATTTCCCAGCCAAGGCTAAACTGGATAAATTCATCAAGATGCAACATGCAAATGATAGGAAAGGAGAAGTAGAACAGGTAAGAGAAATAAAATGTGACTTCAGACACAACCCGGGTGAGGGCCTGGGCTAGTTCTCCCAATCTTCATTTAGCTAATCCGTGGGGCCCTCAAATCCAGGCTGCAACTCACCTAGCCCACTGGCTTTAAACAGCAACAAAAAAGGGACCAGCTAACATTCAATGCTTGCTTTTCTTGCCAATGGTTAAAAATTCAGATAAAGCAAACACAAATTTCCTAAAACAGCACATATGAAAGATGCTTTCTTAATATGAGACACAGCCTTCGGAGACTTCATATTTAATCCAGTTGGTTCCAATCAAATCTGAAATGGCTCAGCTCAGTAACAGATGTTGGGCACTACATGGCCGGATCTCGTTTAAGACTTTCAGGTACATTCACTTATAACAGGATTGTTGCATGAGACAAGGAAACAACTTCTGGGGAATTTTATGTCAGAAATCTTGGGTGGATTTTGAGACAAAAAAATAAGTAAACTTAAAAGGCACAGGGTCTTCATCTGTTCTCTGGTGGAAACTTAATAGGTGGGAGGATAATGCCGCCTTTCTTACGCAAAACAGCAATCTCTTGCTTTAAGGCCAAAATCCTTTCCGCCTGGAGTCGGATCAACTGCGTGATCTTCTCTCTTGCCACAATATCTGCTTTCCGAGGGCCCTGGAAGGCATTGCCCTGTTGGAAGAAATCATCTCCTTAGTGGAAGCATCATGCTGGATGTGAAAACGTCTGTTCTTACATATTGGTGGGGAGTGCTTGCCTTAGGCCGTTTAAACAGCCATTGCTCCTTCCTTTAAGGGGCCTTCATTTTTCCACTGAAATCCCACCATTAGAAATGTGTCCCTTTGCACTAACAACTCTTAAAATGCAAATATCCTTTAGATAGGTAAGCCGCCACTCATACCTTGGAGGGCTTATCACTGGAATCATAAAAGACAAGGTGCCTCCTTTTTCTATACAGCTCATCATCATATTTTATTTTCTGGAAAGAAAATCATCGTTATGTCCTGCCCTAGCCAGTTTTGCTCAATGGATAGAGCACTGCCCTGCAGACTGAAGGATCCTGGGTTCAATTCTGGTCAAGGGCACTTAACCTCGGTTGCAGGCTCGATTTCTGGCCTTGGTTGGGGCAAGTGTGGGAGGCAGCCAATCAAAGTGTTTCTCTCACATGGATGTGTCTCTCCCACATTCATGTTTCTCCCCCTACACACACACACACACACACACTCTAAAAATCAATGGAAAAATACCCTCAGGTGAGGATTAACAACAACCAGAAATCATCTGTATGTCCTCTGATTTCAGCCCCTGTCCAGCCAACTCCTCATGCTCTAGACCTCACTTTCAGGGAGGCCTTCTCTGCCCCATGGGCTAGACTAGGGTAGCGTCCATGCTCTGTGTTCTATCAGAACAGCCACCCTGTGTCATTGGAATCATCGGAGTGCACCATTTAAAATGTGTGACATTTGACCACTTTTAAACCTAAACAAAGTGGCAATTTGTTATGGTTCCACTTAAATGTTTGATATATTTCTTGCGAGATCCTGGATCTTACCACGGTACCCAGCACTCACCTAAGTAGATGCTCGATAAAATTGTTACCTAAGTAGATGCTCAATAAAATTTGCTAAAGGGCGGGACATTACCCTCCAGCTAGTCTGCACTCTCTGCCAGGTGCTTCGTTTAATCCTCACAACTATGAATTCAATGGTGGTGGTCTAGTTTTACAGAAACGGGGACAGAGATGCATGAACTGGCCCAAGTGATTACATTATTAAGGTCCAGAAGCAGGGTTACAACCAGGTTACCTGAAGCCAAAAGCCCATAATTTGTCCATTACCCTCATTTATGATGGCAGACCTTCCTAGCAATAGGGGTTATCATTACCCAGTAGTTCCTCTCTTGCCTGCCTTCACTTTAGAGACTGTGATAGCTAAACACTAACATTACCCAGTTTCTCCTCCAGCTGGGGTTGGCTGAGTGAATATAAGTGGAAAATGTGCTTCCTTATGGCGGCACAGAAGAGGCTGGCATGTGGATGTGAAACATGGACCTGATGCAGCTGTTTTGTGACTCTGAGGAGAACTTCAAAGAATCAGAGAGAATCACAAAGATGCTGGCCCCTGGTATCACAGATCCACTAAATCAAACCCCTTAAGTCAGCTCAAGACTTCTTGTTCAGTGGGAAAAAAAAAAAAAATGAGCCCTATTTGTTTAAGGTACTTTCGATAGGGCTTTTGGTTACCAGCAGCTAAATGCTTGTACCAACTCACCAGTCATTCCAGGCAGTCATTTTAAAGGCACCTTAATTTTCCCTCATTCTCACCATATCCAAAAAGTTTTTGACTAATCTTACTTGGGAATTTCTTTTGACACTAGCTAGCTTCTCACCATCTACATCCCAATGCATGCCTTGACTATTGTAAAAATAAGAACCATCGAGTCAGCTTTGGAGGTAGACAGGCCTCGTTTTAAAAACTCATTTCCTGTGCATTAGCTCTGAGAGCTTAAGCAAGTTACCACCAACCTACTCTGAGCTTTGGGAAGTAGCATTTTGAAGATTAAATGAGATATCCTATGTGAAGAGACTGCACGTGTAAAGATATACTGTAAAGATACACTCTGTAAAGACCTATGATTAATTCTCCCATCCAAATGATCTCCCACCTCCAGACTCTTCCCAGTGTGTCTGGACGAGTCAAAGCACGAGCCAGCAACTGCTTACTGACTGCTCACTCTGTGATTTAATTCACTCTCGATCATTGCCTTGATTCTCCATTCAAAAACTCTTTAGTGGGTAAAGGGCCCTCAGTATTCTGATTCTAAGCTTCCTCTCATATCTAATGTCCACCTATAAGCTTTCCAAGTCCTCTTATTTGTTCTCCGTGGAATAAACCATATTCTTTCCTCCTCTGGCACTGGGACTTAGACCAGGGATCTCAAACTCAAGCAGGCATCAGAGTCACCTGGAAGGCTTGTTAATGTGGTTTGATGCCATGACTCCCCCAACCCCCCAGCTTCTGACTCAGGAGATCTGGGTTATTTCTAACAATCTCCCAGGTGATGCTGATGCTTTCTTCAGGGGACACACTCCCGAGAACTCCTGGCTGAGACCACTGCCAGGGGCTTAAAGAAAACCAAGAGAAACAATAGGCAGTTTTGCAAAACCTATTGCAAGAATGTGAGATCTAGTTCAGAACATGTGTTGGGTTCCTGGAGGGCAAGACTTGAAGAGTGAATTTTATTAAATAAGTAGTATCGGCCACATATTAAGGAACACTACGTTAAGCTCAGTAAATATTATAAAGAGCCCCTTGAAAGCCCTAAGAAGAAACGAGTGTTTTAGTGAGGCAACATGTGAGAGCTGACAAGTCACGACACCCACTTCAGGTCAAATGGAAGGAGCAGATATTGGAAATGGATGTTAGGCACCAAATTCAGGTAGTATATTGGTATTATTTATACCTAAATAGCCTTACCTCTCCAGGGCCAAAGCAAACCCCATAGATTAGCATTTATGTAAGTTCACGGCCCCAAGGCACACACCATGAAGCTAGTTTCTCAGGCTCCCTGTGATGGGGCCAGTGCCACATCAGTGTTCTCAGGGACCGGGCTGAGGCGAGAAGCAGTCTACTAGTAAGATCAAGGTTTGCTGAAATGCCAGCACTGAAATTCCCGATGCAACAGAAGGTCTGAAGGAAAGCAGCATACCTGCTGGTTCTGGAGCGTGTTCAATCGAGAATCAAGCTGCTTCTTTTCTATACAGAGATCATTCATCTGGTGGAGCTTCTTGGTGTGTTCTTTCGTCTTCATCATCAGTTCCCAGCGCACTTGAGCAATCTTCTCCTACCAGGGCAGGAAAGATGCAGAAGGGGTGACATGAATGAGAGGAAATAGAGAAAAATGAATGTGCAGATTTGATCAAAGCCATCAGGCAAATGAAGTGATGTGCATACGGAAAAAATATAACCAGAAGTCAGTATGAAAACGGAGCCAGAAGCAACCACCTGGGGTCTAGACTGATTACAGAAAAAGATAAGAAGACTGTAAGTATGATCAAAGACAAAAGTAGGCAAAATAAGACAGACATCGATATCACTCCATTGTTGAGGACTGAATTAATAAGCAGACTGAGTGCTGGTATTAACTAGATAAGAGGGAGAATGATCATTTAAACAGAAAACTTTCAGATGTCGCTCTTTCCCCAGTCTTGGCCCAGGATCCCCCAAGTCCCTGAATGGCCATACATCTGCTAGTGGCTTTCCTCGGTTCTCTTACTGCTCCGATAAATTATTTTAGATTGCACATATCCTGTCCAGCATTCCCCTCGTGGAAACCAGTCCCATCACAGGAGCACCTCAGCCATTTACTTCTTTACAGCACAGTGGCAAATCTTGGATTAAAAATAATAAGACAAGAGAGCAGTGGGAACCTCTCCACCTCCCCTATCTACTGATGAAATTCGACAGTAAACTGAAGAAGTCATAATGACCTGTAGGCTCTGAAATCACCATAAAAGCTCCTGTCTTTGAATGAGGCTGCACCTGGGCACCACCTCACCTCATGCTCCAGGAATGACATAGGCATGGACATCTTTTAAGGCCCTGCCAGCTAACTAGTCTGCATCTTGTTATAAAAGTTGTTACTCAGAGTTTAATAATTTCCAGACTGTCACAGCATGTAAATACCATGTAGAATAACACAATTAGGATCCTCAGAGTATAGTCGTTCCGTTTCTAACCCTGTTAGAGCATTTGTGCATGAATGTTGACTTCAAAATGAAGCCCTCCTGTAATCATGCCATTTTGCCATCATATTTACATGCACCCTGGACCCCACACACCAGTGCTGGTGCCTTCATCCCAAGGTAGACTAATCCCTCCAACTAAGTGAATGGTAAGGAAGCTGAGATAGGCTTAAGGTCAGAATCTTCCACAGGGGATTGAGCCCACAACCCGGGCATATGTGCTGACCAGGAATCGGACTGTGACCTCCTGGTGCATAGGTCAATGCTCAACCACTGAGCCATGCTGGCCCAGCCAAAGTTACACTTATACATATTCTTCTTCAGGTTTGCATTTTCTTATTTTAACAGTATAATATATTAATTGGTAGTTTAAATTTTTCTTTCTCAGAACTTTGAATGAAAGCCAATAAGCAAGGACACCAACTGTGCATACAATGTTAGGGCCCTCGGCCTCAGTGGCTTCATGTCCTGGAACAGACTACAAATTAGTGGAATTAAATACAGACACTGCCTCAGAGACAAGATAAAAATCACAGGTCATTGGAGCTGAAAGTGACCATAGAAGCCACTATGTCTAACCCCTCATTTTATAAAAGAGGAACCCAAGACAAAGAAAGGTTGTGGGACTTGCTTGGGACCCAAGATGACTATGGAAAAGCTTAGTCTGAGAGTTAATGCAACACGCCATCCACCACCCACTCTGTAAGGACAAATCCTGTTCATGGGTCCATTTCTATCAAAGAAGAGCTTTGAAACTACTGAAACAAGAGGTTACAATCAATTCAAAACACATATTATTGATAGACCTTTGCCTCCAAACATGAGAATTAGAAGACATAAATGCTTACCACATGTCTAAAACACAGGCCTTAAAAGAGTATTAAAGATCAATAATTTGTTCTGAATAACTTTCAAGGTCTAATTTATTAAAAATGTTATTCTGACTATTGAAAACCCAGGTAAATCCTTCCCAGATTTCATTTTTTCAGATGTCCTTTATTCCAGATCATAAAAGAAATACATAAAAGTCTATACATAAAAATCTAATATGCTAAGTGATATCCTAATATGCTCTGATCAAGTAGTCAACTGAATGCTCAACCAGTCGCTTTGATGCACACTGACCATCAGGGGGCAGATGCTCCAACTGGCAGGTTAGCTTGCTGCTGGGGCTGGTCGATGGGGACTGGGCAAGATGGGCCAGACACACGCTGGAGCCAACCTCCCGTGGTCCCTGCCCAGCCTCTAAAATATTTCTTCTAATTAATTTCCTTTCAAGGTGCATAAATTTGTGCACCAGGCCTCTAGTCTATAATAATAAAAGCATAATATGCTCATTAGACCGGACAGCCAAATGACCTTCCGGGAAACCTTCTGGATGAAGCTGAGGCTGGGAGGGCCTAGGCAAGCCGCCATGACTGTGAGGGCCAAGCCCCTAGCACAAATCTTGTGCATTGGGCCTCTAGTCTATTATAATAAGCTTGAAAATACAAGGACAAATGAAGAAAGTAACAAGCAGCCATATCCAAAAAAAGTCAAAAATAATATTGGTAATATATTAGCATATTTTTAAATATATATGTATATATTACTATATAGCTATAATATAAACTTACATATTAAAATACCATATTTTCTGGCATATAAGACAACTGGGTGTATAAGATGACCCTCAACTTTTGAGAAGATTTTCCTGGGTTAAAAAGTCTGGACGGAGACCATATGCGGCACAAAAAGGAGCCGACCGGAGACACTTGCGGTCTCTGTCCGGCTCCATTGAAATGAATGGAGTGCGGCTGTTTTTGAGCTCCCCACATCGTGTGCGCTGACCGCAGATTTTCCGGCTTGGAAGTTTCAGCACCTACCCTATGAGATGACACCCGGCGTATAAAACAACCCCCAACTTTTGAGAAGATTTTCCTGGGTTAAAAAGTCGTCTTATATGCTGGAAAATATGGTAATATTATATATACAATTTTATATCCTGCATTAGAGCATGAGCATCTTCCTACTGAATTAAAATTATTTCCAAAACATAAAAAAAAAAAAAGATCAAAAGTTCCCAGTGGAGCTCACAGACCCACCTTCAGCTATACAGATACTTCACAGGAACCGCATACAGCTCTCCAGGACTCCTCGCCTCCACCTAGACTGAACCAAGTAGGTCAGGTGCCCTCTGTCCTTACCTCCCACTGCTTTATTTCCCTGGCATTCGTTAGCTCCTTTCGAAGTTTCTTGATCCTGAGCTCCTCAAGTGTCGTATTCACAGACAGTGTTTGAAGAGCTGCGAGGTCTATCACGCGGCCAAACTTGCTGATCATCAGATCGCGGACTGTTTCTTCCATTTCTGAAAGAAGACAGGCACCACCAGGCTGTTCAACCGCTCCTATTGTTACCGAGTGAACAGTACGAACAGCAAGAACATCCTCAGGAAGGGCTTTTGTAAGAAGGTGGAAAAAGATTTTGCTACCAGTTGATTTTTCCTCTGTAACTTCCCAGCTGCTCCTTTCTTCCCTTAAAATGCCCATTCCTGCATCATCTGTTCATCTACTTCAAAACCTTGTGTAAGCCCAGATGGTGGGGCTCAGTAGTTGAGGGTCAACCTATGTCCCAGGAGGTCTGGGTTCAACAGACTCATCTCCCCCACTGGCTTACGCAACCTCACCTGCCCTCCTCGGACTGCTAATGGACTCCAACTAAATGATAAACGCGTCCATTCATAAGTCTTTTATTATTGATCGCTATAGCATCAGTGTTAGGAGCAGAGCAGGCATTGAAGAAAAGTCTCCATCTTACTCCAAGTAAAAATGAAAGTCTTGTGGTGTCTCACAGGCCCTGCACGGTCCACCCTCCCTGCCGGGGTCAGGTCTCCCACCTCCTTTCTTACATGTTGCTCTTGGTTTACTCCTTTGCAGCTCAGATATGCCAGGCTTGCTCCCATCAGTTCCCACAGCCTGGAAGGCTGTTTCCCAAATAGCCACACGATTCACTCTGTCCAGCCCATTTTCTGAAAGGGAGCGGGAGATGCGTGGGAGACATGTCCAATGCACTCAGTTCTGAAGGTGTAACTAACAGCAGGTCCTGGGCCTCCAGCCGGGAAGAGCCACATCTTACCAGGCACATCACCTTGGCAGAGAGCTCTTCCCATCCTCCTAGGGACCTCACACCGGCTTTCCCAGTCCTTTCTAGTGTGTCTTTTTAATGACTCTCTCCAATTGACCTGTAATGTATTTCACTTGTGTTTGTTGTCTCTTCCCAACGTGAGAACGCTGGAACACCTGGGCAAAATCCATCTGTGGGTTCTGAGCGCCTCCAGAAAATGTAATCTTGTAATGAGACCTTCTCAGTCACAGACCATCTCCAAGAGAAGCCTGAAGGCCCTGGGGTGTAACGTCATCCGGTTCTGTGGTGGTGCAGAAACTGTCTTCAGGTATCGTTGTTATGGTTGAGTTGTCACAGTGTAAGTGGCTAGGCTGCCATTAGGCACGAACCAGGGAGGGCTACTTGTTTCTACTCTGTGTGAGGAGGGACACCATCGATGTGTGCAATGCGGTGGCCATGACAACCAGTGACGCAAATGAAAGGGTTAAATTATTTGCCCAGCGTGGCTGGCCTATGGCTGCCCCTTGGCTCTCCTCCAGCTAGCCTCATCTGAGGGGGTAACCTCTCCCCTGGCAATGCACTATAACATAGACACTGGTCCTTGCCGTCCCCCTGTGGAGCCAACCTAAGGCCCTTCTGACTCCATCAGACCAGCTAATTTTCATGGGGACATCACGGCTTCTGGAACATCAGGCGCCACCCACCTTCTCCATGTCTGTGATCTGTGCCCTCCTTAGAATAGAGAAAACGTAACCCTTCCAGCACCATGCCCTAGACTCTTTTCTTCTTCCCTGGAGTTGGGGGGGCGAGGGAGTGGAGGAGGGGGAAAAGGAGGCAACCACATACCAACTGTGGGGTCTCTCATCACTGGTTACAGGAAAGGAACTCACTCTAGTTTCATACAGAATTAGGAAATCACAGCTTTAGCCAAAATCACAGCTTGCTTTCAGAAAATGGCCTGGAGTTGAGAGAACTAAAAGTCACTGAATAAAACTCCCATGCCGTGGAACTATGTTTTATTTTATTTTAACTAACACTCCAAAAGTGTGATACTTCATTTCATTCCCTTCACACATTTTCCCAAACTTACTTTCCCCAAATTGAAAGAAGCTTCCTCATTTTTATATTTGTTTATTCCTTGATTTGATGAATAGTACTTCCAAATTTATATAAACAGCATTCGAAGGGAACAAAAGCCAAAGGAACATGAAGCACGTGAGAAATATGAGTACTTTAAGGCTTACACCTGAGAGAACTCTGTCCCAAATAAGTGTTACACAAACATGGAGCACTAACATGGACTTTTTAAATTTTATACTTCAGCCCCCTGGAGGGTAGCGCCATCCACACTGTGGGAAATGGCCTGTATAAACCCAAGCAACCTGAACTAGTTGGCCACTATATTCTTCCTTTTTTGGTTTTTTTTTTTTTACAACTTTTCTTTTAAAAATCTATTTAATTGTAGCAAAACACACATGACAAAAAATGATTTAAAGGATACACTTTAAAATGTACAGTTCTGTGGTATTAAGGTAGATGCTACAGTAATATTTTTATTAAAGCTGAAATAATAACTTACACATAAGATTCCATATATTGGATATTACAAAAAAATTTTTTAAGATAATAATCTTTATACTGCATCTTATACTATCCAGTTCCAGATAGACTAAAAATGCAAATGTGAAGAACACTACTTAAAGAGAAAACTATAAAAAAATCTTATGACCTCAAAACAGAAAAGGATTTCTTTTAAAAAAAAATGTTTTTATTGATTTGAGAAGAGAAGGGAGGTTGAGAGATAGAAACATCAATGAAGAGAGAGAATCATTGATCAGCTCCCTCCTGCATGGCCCCCACAGGGGATTGAGCCCACAACCCAGGCACATGCCCTGACTGGGACTCAAACCATGGCCTCCTGGTTCATGGGTCAACATTCAACCACTGAGCCACACCAGCTGGGCAGAAAAGGATTTCTTAAACAATACACACACGCACACAATGCACAAAGCACAAACTAATAGATGAGATGAACTATATTAAGATTTAAAATGTCTATATCCCCAAAAGATGCACTAAATACAGAAAAGGGCAAGCCACAAGTGAGAAGAGATTTGAAGTGCATTTAATGGACTATAGAAAGAACTCCCTAAAATTAATAAGAAAATGACGAAAAAAGAAGTTACAGATTGGTAAAGGACATGACAGGCACATTACAAAAAAGGAAACACAAATAGATGTATGTGAAGTTGTTCAACTTCACCAGAATCAAGGAACTGTGAATAAAAACCACAATGAGAGGCAATCTAACATCCACCTGGGTGACAAAAGTATCAAAGCCTGATCGCATCAAGCACTGACGAGAATACCAAGCCTGGGCAACTGTCACTCACTGCCGAGGGCGGGAGGGGAGCTGAAACGGTACAATCTCTTTGAAGGGCAATGTGGCAACTTAGAAGAGAGCTGAAAATGAACACATCCCTCTGTTGCCCAGGAGCCTCATCCTGGGATTCACCGAGAGAGAGAGAGAGAGAGAGAGAGAGAGAGAGAGAGAGAGAGAGAGAGAGAGAGAGAGAGAGAAATACAAGAAGGCTTACTGAAGCACTACCAGTAACCATGAAAAATTAGAAATACCTTAAATATCCACAGGAGACTGAAGAAATAAGTTATTTTACAGCCCTACCATGGGTTATTATCATAACACAGTGATTTTCAACCTCTTTCATGCCCTGGTACACATAAGCTGATTATTGAACTTCTGCGGCGCACCAAAAAATGTTATTTTTTTGTCCATCTGACCAAAAAATAGGTATAATTTTGATTCATTCACATGGGATGGCTATTGTTGTGTTGGCTATTGCCATTTTTTCTATTTGACAACCTAAGAGTGAGGAGGTTGGCGTTCTGATTTAATAGTCAGGCATTGCATGTTTTAGAAATTCTTGCGGCTCACCAGTTGCAAATCGCTGTACTAGCAGTTAAAATGAACAACTGTCACAGCAATTTGGATAACTCTCAAAAACTCGTTTCATACAGTGAACCGCACACTTATATGAATAATATAGTATCACAGTTAAAAAGTATGTAGAGCAGTTTCACGCAGTGTGTGTGGACACACGCACATACCTGTGTCCTCGCCTGTACTTGATCCTGCGGAAAGGGATAGCAGGAAAGTTTCTCAAGCTTCCTAGTGGCACGTGGGTTATCATTGTATTATTCCACATTTCATTGTACATAAAACCCTTTTATGATTCAGGGAAATCATTTCTATGATAGAAGGTGTATCGCTTTAAACTAGGACAGTGATCACTGATTGGCAAGAGAGATAAGTAGGAAGATGAGAAGGTGCTTTTGTTTCCTCTTAATTCTTCAGTTACTTAGTGTTTTCTTTTAATATATTTTATTGATGTTTTACAGAGAGGAAGGGAGAGGGATAAAGAGTTAGAAACATCGATGTTTGATGAGAGAGAAACATCGATCAGCTGCTGCCTCCTGCACACTTTTCAGTGGGGGTGTACCCGAAACCAAGGTAGATGCCCTTGACCGGAATCAAATCCGGGTTCCTTCAGTCCACAGGCCGATGCTCTATCCACTGAGCAAAACTGGTCAGGGCCTGTTTTCAAAGTTGGAGACAGTCACTTGAGAGTTCCCTCTTATCAATAAATATTATGTATCAGTCGATATTACCAGATGATGGTGGGCCCAGGTACTCACTGTTTATAGTTTTTGCCATCTCTCTCTTTTCGCGAATGAGCTGCTTCCGTCTCTCCCGCCACTCTTTGTTGAGTTTCTGCTGCTTGGAGTTCTCATCCTGAAGCTGCATGATTCGCCCTTGAAGCCTACTCAAGGAGTGGTTAGAAAAGACCAGTGTTCCAGAAAGGTCCGCAGGTATTTCCCCAAATACGACATGCTCCACCTGACAAAAACGAAACCAGACAAAAATCAAAGACCAAACTAAATGTGTAGTCACAGAGAGCACAGGGCAAGCAGCCCCTTCTGCTCCTTGTTGAGGTCATTGCCGTGGGCCTGATATTCTTCTCACCGCTATGGAAGGTGAAAGCAGGAGGTTGCCTGCAGAGAATAAGCACATTATATCCCTCTGGGGCCAGCAGATCTGCCCACTCAGATCAAGGCTCACGTCTACTGCACAACGATGGGACAGAGATTTCAGGGCTGCCACATTAGGCAAATTGCTACAGACAGCTGACCCAGTTTGCGGCAGGTTACACAGAGCAAATTATACCTGAGGCATCGCTGAAGGCAAAAATTACAAAACTGAAACGATCACATCTCAAGAAGGCAGGAAAAGACAATGATGCTGGAAAATAGAAGGCAGCAGGAAAAGAGGGAGAGAAAATATGAGACAATTGACTCCATAAAGGAAGCCACAGGCATGAGTCTACAGGAGTTGAGCAGGGCTCTGACACTGTGGACATCCCTCATTCGTAGGGTTACCTGGGGTCAGAGACAACTCAACAGCACGCAACACAAACACATCTAATCTAATAAAAGAGTAATATGCAAATTAACCCTCACTCTGTTACACCTAAGCCATGCCCACCAGCCAAGCCATGCCCACCAGCCAATCAGAGAGACGGTATGCAAATTAACCCAGCCAAGATGGCGGCCGGCGGCCATAGAGCTAGAGCAAACAGGAGGTCAGTGATGGAGGAAACTGCCTGCCTAGGCCGGCTGTGGCCTCCGCTCAAGGCAACAAAGTTTCAATTATAGAAGATAAATAAACCCCAGAAACTTCCAGCCAGCCTCACTAGGACCTTGGGTCAATGGGAGCTGTGACTGGCCTGCAAACAGACCTCAGCCCCTCACCCAGGCTGGCCAGGCACCCCAGTATGGACCTGAACCCTGAAGGGGCTGTGGGCAGCCTGAAAATGGCCCTCAGCCCCTCATCCAGGCTGGCCACACCCCCATTGGGTGAGGGTCTCCACTGGGGGGGCTTGGCCAGCCTACAAACAGCCATCAGCCCCTCACCCAGGCTGGCCAGGCATGCCAGCAGGTGGACATCCCCCAAGGAGTCCCAGACTTCGAGAGGGCACAGGCTGGGCTGAGGGAGCCGCCCCCTCCCCCCAAGTGCACAAATTTTTGTGAACCAGGCCCCTAGTGTATACATAAGGCTGATCCTGGGTTTTTCTTCCAAAATACTAAATTCTCTCTTTACCTGACAAAATATAGTATGACGAGCCTTTTCTCTCACTGATATGTATCTCTGTCTTTTAATCTTAACTAATAAAAGCGTAATATTGAAATTAACCGTTTCTCCAGGATGGGGTAAGCCACGCCCACCAGCCAATCAGAGCGACTGTATGCAAATTAGCCCAGGCAAAATGGCGGCCGGTAGCCACGGAGAGAGCAGCGGGTGAGTCATGGGAACCAGCGGGCAGCAGAGTGGGCTGGGCAGGTGGTGGCTGATGCCTTGCAGGGTCCAGGCGTGCAGGGACCCGGCCTATGGGGTGGAAAGGCCCCATACCCCAGCGACTCTGAGCTCTGTTTTGGCTCAGAGCCTCTGAGCTCAGAGCCATTGGGGAAGGAGGTGCACACGGGGACTTGGCCTGCGGGGTGGAAAGCCCCCCCCCCTCCCTGCCACTGGCTGTGTTGCTCCCGCTTGGGAAGGAGGCACCAGGGACCCAGCCTGGGGGGGAGGGCAGTTGTGAGGGACCCAGGCCTGAAGGGGAGGATAGTTGCGGGGGGGACCAGGCTTGCTTGGGTGGAAAGTTGGGGTGACCAGGCTGGCAGAGGAGGGCTGTTGGTGGCAATTTAGGCCTGCAGGGGAGGCCAGTTGGGGGGATCCAGGCCTGTAGGTGAGGGCAGTTGGAATGGACCCAGGCCTACAGGGGAGGGCAGCTATGTGGGGGGGGCCCAGGCCTGCAGAGGAAAGCAGTTGTGAGGGACCCAGGACTTCAGGGGAGGGCAGTTGGGGGAACCAGACTGGCAGAGGAGGGCTGTTGGTGGGGATCCAGGCCTGCAG
>PVJC01021239.1:0-28442 GCA_004026665.1 Murina feae | reverse complement strand
AATGCCCTTCAGCATTTCAAATAATCCTGGTTTGGTGGTGATGAACTCCTTTAGCTTTTTCTTGTCTGTGAAGCTCTTTATCTGACCTTCAATTCTAAATGATGGCTTTGCTGGGTAGAGTAATCTTGGTTGTAGGTTCTTGCTATTCATCACTTTGAATATTTCTTGCCACTCCCTTCTGGCCTGCATGGTTTCTGTTGAGAAATCAGCTGACAGTCGTATGGGTACTCCCTTGTAGGTAACTGTTTTTCTCTTGCTTCTTTTAAGATTCCCTCTTTGTCTTTTGCCCTTGGCATTTTAATTATGATGTGTCTTGGTGTGGTCCTCTTTGGAGTCCTTTGTTTGGGGCTCTCTGTGCTTCCTGGACTTATAAGTCTATTTCTTTCATCAGGTAGGGGAAGTTTTCTGTCATTATTTCTTCAAATAGGTTTTCAATATCTTGCTCTTTCTCTTCTTCTGGCACCCCTATAATTTGGATGTTGGTATGCTTAAAGTTGTCCCAGAGGCTCTTTACACTATCTTCATATTTTTGGATTCTTTTTTCTTTTTGCTTTTCCAATTGGGTACTTTTTGTTTCTTCGTATTTCAAATCTTTGATTTGATTCTTGCAAACCTCTAGTCTGCTGTTGGATCTCTGTATAATATTCTTTATTTCAGTCAGTGTATGCTTAATTTCTAGTTGGTCCTTTTTTGTAGTAACTCTTTACAAGCATGCTCTCTTTAATCTCCCAACAAACCTGAAAAGTACATATTAATACTTTTTTTCAGGTGAGTGGTGTTATTGAGCCAAAAAGGCAAAAAAAGAAAAGAAAAGAAAAGAAAAGAAAAGAAAAGAAAAGAAAAGAAAAAGAAAGAAAGAAAGAAAGAAAGAAAGAAAGAAAGAAAGAAAGAAAGAAAGAAAGAACGAACTTATGGATACGACAACAGTGTGGTGATTGCGGGTGCTGGTTGAGGGGAAAGAGGTGTGGGCTGAGCGGGATGAGGAGAGGTGGAAGAGGCTATGGGGGGATAAATGGTGATGGAATGAAATAATAAAGAAAAAATATATATCATTTTTCAGATAGAGAAACAAAGGTTCAGAGTGGTTAAGGGGTTTGCCCAAGAGCACTGGCCACTAAGGACAGAAGCAGGACTCGATTCCAGATCTTTTCAGATTCTAAAGCCCACCTTCATGAAGAAGATACTTAGATACTTAGAATCTAAATTCTTTAAACAGAGGTAGTAATTGGCTCACAATTGAAGAGGCAAACTGGTTTATAGGTATCCATTGAAGAACAGCAACAATGGCATATTTGTAAACAAAACTTCCTCCTCCCAGTTCGGTCCAAAACAGTCTCTAGTTTTAAGCAGCTATTTCGTAACATGCAGCATTGAAGTCTAGCCTTGAGTTTATAATCATGGCACTCACACAGGTTCACCAGGAGTTTGCAAACATAATCACTCTGCTCTTAAGCAACAGACATTTTAGTGAGAGAAAAGGAAAACATTTTTAATAAAGATCTAGGAAAGAAACTGATTGACCCAATCCCATTAGGACAATTTAGACTGGAAATAATAGCCTTTTGCTTTTAGCTTAATCTGAGTGAGCAACTGCGTTTTTTTCAGTAAGCATCCCATAATGACTCCCAATTCTCAGAACATTGAAAACCCTTTCAACAATCTCTATAGGAAAATGAAGTCTGCTTTTTGTGAGAGGAGAGAGAAAATAGCAGCATTGCATACTGACTGTGCAAGTCTATAATAAACACTCTATGGAATGTGTCTTGTGTGTATGTTACACTTAATCCACAATGAATACATCTTTTTTTTCTGAAGAACAATTTTCTGTAGATATTTGTGTCTCATTAAAAATCAAAACAGAACTTACTTGTCTATCTTTGAAAGCCATTTTGCCTTAAGAATCCCTTCTTTATATTCTAAATCTGTAAAGGCTTTATTGATTATTGAAGCCTTCTTTTAGCTTGACAGTTTTAATATAACATAATAGGGAAGTTTTAATATGACATATAATACGAAAGTCAACTCATCCACTCCTCCCCCATTTATACCTTTAAAAATTTATTGTGGAATAACACACATTAGAAGTTTGTCATAGACACACCTAGCAATTTACTGCTGCTTACTGCTTACCTCACACAGGTGAGGACACTGACCTCTATCAGTGTTATTTTGGGCTCTCTGATTCAAATCCAATGGGTGTAGTAATTATGGAGAATAAACAAAATTTTGGATGAGGGACATTAATACTTTTTGTTGAATTTATGCAACTTACCTGTACATATATAATTTTATTTACTTACTAGGGGCCCAGTGCACAAAAATTTGTGCACTGGGGGGTGGGGGGAGTCCCTCAGCCTGGCCTGTGCCCTCTCGCAGTCTGGGACCCCCTCAGTGTATGTCCTACTGATAGCCACAGTCTGGCAGCCGTGTGTGTGTGTGTGTGTGTGTGTGTGTGTGTGTGTGTGTCACCACTGGGGGCCTGCCCCCAGCCGCATCTGAGGCTCGGGGCAGTTGTCCTGTGTGTGTCTATCTGCTGGGGGCCTGCCCTCAGGCACACCGTGGAGGCTTGGAGCAGGCACCCCGTCTATGTTAATCTCTCAGACTCTTGCCCTCCCCTGCATGTTGTTCTCTTTTTTGAGCTGTGGCCAGGGCTGGATGCTACCTGCCTGCCAGGCTTGCCTACTCCCCAACTTGCTCCAGCCACCGGAAATCAGGGAAAACCCCGCCTGTTCACTGCTTTGAGGTGGCCCAGCCTTTTTCCTGCTCCCAAATCCCTGCAAGGAGACTGGGAAGCAGGCAAGCGCCACCTGCTCTGCCCCCATCACTGCTCACTCCGAGGCTGCCAGCCTCCATCTTGGCTGGGTTAATTTGCATACAGCCCTCTGATTGGCTGGTGGGCTTGGCTTGACTGGTGGGCGTGGCTTAGACATCTCAGAGAGATGGTTAATTTCCATATTACTTTTTTATT
The DNA here is from genome assembly GCA_004026665.1 of Murina feae. Classification (NCBI taxonomy): domain Eukaryota; kingdom Metazoa; phylum Chordata; class Mammalia; order Chiroptera; family Vespertilionidae; genus Murina; species Murina feae. The sequence goes on along the minus strand of PVJC01021239.1, from coordinate 25,474 downwards.
AGAGTAGATAGATAAATGTATATATAATGTATAATTTTATTTACATACAAAGTATTTAACTAGAATTTTCTTATTGGAGTTTATAGTTTAACTAGAGGCCCAATGCACAAAATTCATGCAAGAGTAGGCCTTTCTTCCCCCAGCTGAACTCTGGCACCTGGGACCCAGGCTTCCCTCACAGCCCTAGCTTCATCCAGAAGGTTGTCTGGTCTAATTAGCATATGATACTTTTATTATAAAGGAATGAAAACCTCATTTAAAAATCTATATCCTTCTCTAGCTGATCTGGCTCATTGGTTGGAGTTCTGCCTTCAGACTGAAGGGTCTCAGGTTTGATTCCAGTCAAGGGCACCTACCTCGGTTGCAGGCTCCATCCCTGGGCTGGTGGGGGCACATATGAGAGGCCTGTCTCACATTGATGTTTCTCTCTGTTTTTCTCCCTCCCTCTGCTCTGTCTAGAAATCAATGGGAAAAATATCCTCAGCTGAGTATTAACAACAACAAAAATTTATGTCCTTATTGTATCTATGTTGAGTGGATTTTTAGAAATTATAATAAAATCTTTTTATTGGCAAATATGTACAAAATAATAAATTGATAAATATATTAAGGAATATTACACAATTTCAAGCTGTTTCCAAGCATGATTAAAATTTGACAAATTTAACATCACTTTTTGAATCTGAGGGCTGTTTGTGGATAGTTGAGTCTGCACACGTGTGCCCAGGTATGCAAAAGATGATGCTATAAACCACAGATCACAACCTGGTGGTTCTATCACAAATGTATTTTGAAAGATGAATTTGTTGCAAGTATTTATAAATCACCAAATATCAGTGACAGCAGATTACCTCTGGGAGGGAATTTTCTGGCTGTAAATTTAGCCTTAGGAAATGCATGTTTATTAATACAAGGATATATGTATGTATAGTGCATGTAAACCATTACATGAAATGGTACAAAATTAAGGGGGAGGTTTGGCAATTATCCTGATGATTAGTTGGATAAAAATAGCAGATATATTTCTGTTCCATGATGGATATTTTGGTTTTAAATTCTATTACTACAAGACCTGAATTAATTAACCAGGTAATTTTGCAAACTGGCAAACTCTCCTCCAAACTGAAATAGGTATTTCCTGCTTATGCCTCTGTTCCTATGTAGTTTTTAGATGGATTAATTTTAAAAAGCTGAGCTTCCAAGGTTCCTTACTGACAGTCCTGTAAACTTGACTTTAGATCTGAAAGGGATGTTACTACTTCCAAAAACTGTAATCCATTTTTTGAGCCACTCTTCTCACCCCCAGGAGAGTGTATGTGTGTGAGAGAAAGGAAGCCAGGCACTGTGAGTTCAAAGAGCAATAAATGATACAAATAAAGCTGTCTCTTATTTTTAAAAATAATTGAGGTAACATTGGTTGATTACATTATATAAGTGTCAGGTGTACATTATAATTCAATATCTGTATACACTGTAGTCACTATAGTATAGTGTGTTCACCACCAAAGTCTAGTTTCTATCCATCACGATATATTTGATGCCCTTTACTCATTTCATCCTCCTCCCTACCCCTTCCCTATCTGATAACCACCAATTTGAGTCTGTTTTTGTTTTATTGTTTGTTTCTTTTTATTTGGATTCCACTTACAAGTGAAATCATACAGAGCTGTGTTTTTTTAACGACCCTCCTCGGCTCCCCTATACCCCTTTTGCCTAGATTTGGGTTCTAGGTTTCTTGGCTGGAGAGGAAGGCCTTATAGGAGGTGCAAGTCATACTTGCAGATATTGTTGCTCTAATTCTGTCTAAGTTGTAGTTTCTGGTCTTGGGTCATGACCCCAAACAGGAAGTGCCTCTGAATTCCTCCAAACATGGTATGTGGAGGAGGAGGCAGAGTTTAGTACATAAATACACAGCTTCCAGCTTCTTATGTTTGTAAGAGATCAAGAATAGGCCTATAGTCAGAATATATCCTTTCTTCTCCCTTCAAAGAAGCAAATAGTGTTGTCTTACACTCTAGGTGAAATACAGACTTCAACTCCAGAGCTATATTTGGCTTGTAGTGTTTCTTTGTTGCTACCCATGTTCACTCTACTTTAAAGAATTTCATGAATAAAGTGACTTAAACTTAATTTGTATTGATGTCTGATCGGTTTCCTGGGGGAAAGTTTAAAGCCAAAACAATGAGGAATGGGGAGAAGGAGTGAGAACATATTGATTGTTTTAGAGGTGCAATTAATATCTAATCTAATAAAAGAGTAATATGCAAATTGACCCCCACTCCGAGACACCTAAGCCATGCCCACCAGTCAAGCCACGCCCACCAGCCAATCAGAGCGGCTGTATGCAAATTAACCCAGCCAAGATGGCAGCTGGCAGCCACAGAGCTGGAATAAGCAGGAGGCTTCCATTAGGCCAGGTGGGCCTCTGCTCAAAGCAATAATGTTTCAATTATAAAAGATAAATAAATCCCAGAAACCTGATTCCAGCCAGCCTTGCTGGGACGTTGGGTCAATGGGAGCTGTGGGCAGCCTGAGCTGGAATAAGCAGGAGGCTTGCCCCAGCAATGGAGGAAGCTAAGGCTCCTGTCTGCCTAGGCCGGCTGTAGCCTCTGCTCACAGCAACGAAGTTTCAATTATAGAAGATAAACCTCAGTTACCTGCTTCCTGCCTTGGGCTCAAGCAAGCGCTGAGAGCCTGGATTGTCAGGAGCAACCTGACCTGGGCTCCGGTTAAAGCAACAAAGTTTCAACTTTAGAAGTTAAATAAATCCCAGCCAGCCTTGCTGCAAACAGCCATCAGCCCCTTACCCAGGCTGGCCAGGCACGCCAGCAGGTGGACATCCCCCGAGGGGTCTCAGACTGTGAGAGGGCACAGGCCGGGCTGAGGGACCCCCCGAGTGCACAAATTTTTGTGCACTGGGCCCCTAGTTTCAATATAAAGTAGAGTTTTGGTAGAATGGTAGAAAAATACAAAACAGGGTTGAAAGGTGTCTAGAGGTCATGCCCAACCCTCTTCCTGAGGATGCATGAATCACTGCCTATTCTGATTCCTTCTCTCTGAACTGCTCTATTTTTTTTCCAGGTTTTTGCTACTTCAAGAAACCACAGTTTTTGGCTAATAGAAAATTTGCAGCAGCAGTATACAATAAGAGAGCTATTTCTGCCCCGTTGTCAGTGAAGTATTGACAGTATCTAGTATGTAATAGACTTTGCCCTCTAAGAAAATGCTGTTCTTAGCTGGCCATTGAGAAATGTTTCAAAAAGGCCCGTGTCTGTGGTGTTTGAACTTTCAGCTACCAGGTTTTCTGTATGTCTCAGAATACCAATAATGTTCCTCTGGTGCATGGGGTTGGGAACATAGTCATATACTTTCTTTACAACATTATCATTTCCATTATTTTGAGCAAGTGCGGATCAGTATAAATTATGTAGGTGAGCATGGAGGGCCATCTTGCTAGAGGCAAGGCAATCTGTTAAAGATTTGCTCTCATGCCAGAGAATGAGGTGGGTGGGTGAAGAAATACATTTTATGAGTCATATGTCTTTAGGAACATGCTTGCATTTGGGAATGAACTTTTGATGAAATGCACTGTGAAGCAACAACAATAATACCATGGAAACCCAAATTCACTAACAGCATATATCAAAAGAATGAAGAAGAAAAGAAAGCACACCAAGCCCTGTTATATGCCAAGGATGATCACCAAACAGGAGTTTAGAAATGGTTCTTGAGGCAGGGAAAGACGAAGGGCAGAATTGGCTGGCTCTGGATTTAATCTGATTTCTAACAAACACGTTTATTCACCACAGCTTTTCTGAGGGGCAAGGGAAAGAAAAGAAAAGAGGGTGGACAGAGAACTAGCACTTAATGTCTTCCTATACTTACTGGTATCACTGAATCATACTGAGTTTTACAGTGAGGTGCTTCTTAAATTTCAGAACCTCTGGGACTTGAGCCTATAAATTTGTGCTTAAGAACTCTTTTTGCACACTAAAGTTTGAGCCTCATTGATCTGGGGAGTGGGGAAAGGAGAGGGAGAACAATTCCTTTTGGTCTTTGGGGCCCAGAAGGACTCATTATTAAACTCTCCAGATTTGTATGTAAGAAGGTGTCATCTGCAAATAGAGATAGTTTTCCTTCTTCCTTTCCAATCTGGATGCCTTTTACTTCTTTTTCTTATCTAAGAGCACTGGCAAAAACCTCCAGCACAATGTAGAATAGAAGTGGTGAGAGTAAACATCTTTATCTTATACCTAGCTCTCCATATTTTGAAGGTAAGAATTGGCGGACCGATGGCAATATACTACTAAAGGTTGTAGTTTTGTATCTTCCATTAAAGACCTAGATTCCTAGAAAAAGTGTCAAGGAGAAGTTTACACAGCAGAAATATCTAATGGATTATAATTCATTCCTAGAATGGGATGTGGTCTTCCTCTCGGGCAGCAGATCTGGGTACATAGAGATTCTCAGGGAACTCTTAATGAGTATGGGTGAAGGTCTTCAGCTATTGCCCTCTAAACTGAGGGTGGGGACTAGGTATACCAGTGATTTCTTCTTGTGGAGATTCGTTGAAGTTAAATAAGGAACATTGCCAAATTAAATATAATTAAGTCCTATATTCACTGGTCAGCATGTGTGGGATAGAACCTGGATTATGCATTTTTAAAATAAAGCTCTTAGACCATTTTCATCTACTTCCTGGTTAAGAAAAACTGCAGTGTAGAAGCCAAGCTTTACAGATAATCTAATATCCCCCAGATTCCTGTGATGATCCCCATGAATAGTGCAGTCATAGCGATAAAGAAATAAAAGGCCTGTTCTACTTGCTATGGCTACATAAATTACCTCCTAAATGGTATAAATCAACCAGTAACCATGCGCATAGATTCTGTGGAATTCAAACAAGGCTTGAGTGGCTTACTTTCGCTGAACCACCATGTCTGGGACCTTGAGTGGAAGACTTGAAAGTCGAGGGCTTGGATTAGCTGAGGTTTATTTACTCACATATCTAGTGATTGGTGCTGGTTGTTGACTGAGACCTCAGCTCAGGCTATTTGCTGGTACACCTCTATGAGGCCTTTCCATGGGTCCTGGGATTCCTCATAGCAAGATGTCTGAGTTCTGAGGGCAAGAATTCCAACAAAGCAAAGACTCTTATTGGCCTCCCCCACCTAGCCTGAGAGATTATGCAACATCACTATTGTTGCATTCTACCTATTAGAAGCAAGTCTCTAAGGTGGACCATATTTAAAGGAGAAGAATTAGACTCCATCCTTTGTCGAAAAAGTGGTGCTATGGACAAATATGACAATAATCACAATATCTAAATTATTGAATTCTTACATGTCAGAGTGTCTTCTAAGCATTCTATGCAAATTACCCCAGTCCTCCCACAAGACAGGTGATATTATGCTCTCAATGTCAAAAATAGGGAATCTGAGGTTGCCTAATTTTCCTTAAGCATAACTGGCTAGAAAGTAAGAGTAAGGGGATTAAGTCCCAGAGAGCCTGGCTCCAGAAATAGTTTCCTATTCACTACTGGATACTATGCTAGAACTGAGGAGATATTGGGTCTAGTCCAAAGTACTAATGAAGGAGGAACTTATTATGCTTTAAGTGTTTTCCATGCCTAAAACCCCATTCTGAGGAAAGATGACTGTTCAACTTTGTTTCTTTCTATCCTATCCTGATTGACCCGGGAAGGACATCTTCCTATTGTCATCTTCTGTAACAGCCCTGAGGTCTGGTGGGAGAGCTCTGCAGAACTATGGCAGAGTTCCTAAGTGAGCCCATTGGATCCTCCTCCTTGGAGCTTGAATGTAAGTCTACCTGAGGGTAGTCAACTGCACAGAGAGGAGCACAAGGCAGGAGACACACAGTAATAAGTCAGAAAGGTCCCACAGGAATTAGAAACCCTGGGAAGCAGGAATTGAGCACAGAGGAGAATAGAGATTATGTGTCCCTATGAACGAAAGCAGTAAAAAGCAAAAGCAGGCAAAGGCAGAGCCTTAGCTGGTTTGCTCAGTGGATAGAGCCTCAGCCCACAGATTGAAGGGTACCAGGTTCAATTCTGGTCAAGGGCACTGTATCTGGGTTGCAGGCTCCCACCCCCAACCAACACTTAGAAAGAAAAGCAAAGGCCAAGAGTAGTTATTGTCCGTAATAGCAGACTGAGCATACAGAGTTGACTCTTGAACTAAGGGCAGGGTTAGGGGGCCATGGGGCGGTAACTCGCGTGTAACTTTTGACTCCTCCAAAATCTAAGGTTGGCCCCTTGCCTCGGTGGATTCAAGCAACCGCTATGGAAAACAGTATTACAATCTGTGGTTTTGACCTGCAGTTGGGAATGCAGAATACTTTTTAAAAAAAATATATTTTATTGATTTTTTGCAGAGAGGAAGGAAGAGGGATAGAGAGTTAGAAACATCCATGAGAGAGAAACATAGCTCAGCTGCCTCTTGTGCACTCCCTGCTGGGGATGTGCCAGCAACCAAGGTACATGCCCTTCACCGCAGGCCAAGGCTCTATCCACCCAGCCAAACCAGTTAGGGCCGAAATACTTTTTTTGATCCGTGGTTCCTTGAATCTGCAAATGCAGAATCTGCAGATGTGAAACCTCAGGATAAATAGAGACAACTCCATTTTTTGAAAGAAATCCGTGTGTAAATGGAGCCGCGCAACTCATTTGCTAGAGCTACCGTTTTGCACCCGCAGTGTTCAGCTGGCTATGCTGCCATGGAAAGTGCCCACCCTGTGCATCCTAAAGCAAGTCTTCACGATCTGAGGTAATGGCTTCTCTCTTTCTGTTCCTATAACTTGAAAAGCCCTCACCCACTGGCTGTGCCACTCATGAGTCACTTCCCTGTTTAAAAACATCGCTAAGGTGTGAGTTGAGTCAGATGATATATAAATTCATACCCGGCTCCAAAGTTTATTTTTTATTCTGAATTTTGGTGTGGAGGGGTTGGCTAGTCTGACTGCAAAATCAAGGCAATTTCCCCACCTTCTTTATTTCTAGCCCCCTCTCCAACTACAAAATTATTTAAACTTGAGACTTGGGTCTCATAAGGAATCCAATGGGCGGTGCCTGTTTGCAAATTAGCTGTGCGGCCTCTGGGTACCGGGTACTGCTCCCCCAAGCCCGGCCCTTCGCAGGCTTCCCTGGGTTTGTTCAGAGTTTCCTCTCTAGCCAGTAAGTGAGTGAGTGTGCTGACCCTGGCTTTCTCTCATTTCACAAGAGGCCTTGTTTGCGAGGGAGCCATGAAAACAAACTATGGGAAGTTGCAAGCATGCTGATGGGAACTGAGATAAACTGTGGAAAGGCTGCTTCTGGGTTTGGTGTGGTCAGAGGTGACTGTACCTGCTGTCCAGGAAGGAAATTTGGAAGGGATGGTTTTGCACATTCTATGTAAAATTCTGTTTAATCTCAAGCAGGGTTTACAGTGGAACAGGTCAGCATTTGCATTTCAGAGAAATGGAGGGGGTGGGTGGGGGTGGGGGTGGGGTGAGAGACATAGAATTTTGGACTTGGAAGGGCCTCCTGTGTTAACCCCTGCCCTCTCACACACTTTCATCTGCCCCTTCCCTACATGAGTTGGAATTTAGAGGAAACCGTAGGCAGAGCTCCAGATGGAACATTGGGAAACCTGGAAACAGTTCTGGCTCTGAGACCAGTTCAATGCATGACTGTGGGCACAACCTTCTTGGGCTTCTTAGTTTTTCTATTTGTATATGAACAATAATATTGCCTGCTTTTGCTTATGTTACCATCATTTTGTGCCAGTTAATGCGATATTGGGCTCTATTCTCTCGAGTTTCTCAGTGAATTCCTAGCATTAAGCCAAATGTTGGGGGAGTAATACAGGATTAACTCTTTCAAGACTTCTGTATGATATATCACTAGTGTATTGAACTAAGTAGCATTGGATGGTCTACTTATAGAATAGAGCACCAAAAGTACACTGAGTGATGTGAATGGCACCCTAGAGGCCTAAAGGAGTTCATGTGCTTGCCTCTGGTAGGGCCGATTGGCTACCAAGACATCACATGAGACATGGTAGAAAGAGATGGCTAAAAAGTCTCTACAAGAGGCAAAAGTTAGCAATCCATTAAAAACAATGGAATTGTACTTCCTTTTCACTCCCTCTTCCCCTGCCAATCACACACACATACACACATATATTGATATTACACTACTTACTGGAAATCAAACTGAGCTGTGCTTAATAGGTGCTTTGCATTCTTGGTGAAAGAAAGAAATACACATCATCTTCAACTGCCCATTTACATTCTAAAATGGGGTAATTTTTTTCCTTTTTCTTTTCTCCACCTACTCACAGAAGCCTGGTTACTCACCTGAGGGGTCATGGTTGATGTATTTCAGCCCTGGAATCCAATGAAAAGATAGGCTTTTGTGATTATACTAACACACCTAGAATAACAGGCCATAGGACTCCAGTGATTGCCCTACTATAATAAACAATGTGGACAAAGTCTTTGCTCCAAGGAAACTTCCATTCTACTGGTAACAAGCATATTAGAAGCAGACCAAGAAGTTCCTTGAATTTCAATCTCCAGAATTTGACATTATTCTTCTACTAAGGGTAATGGGAAGTCACTAGAGTTCTTCATTTTGTACTTAGTTGATTCCTTTACTCTTTTAGTATGAAGATAAATTTAATGAATTAAGGGAATTAACTGATGTGAAGTAGTATAATGGTTAAGGGTTTTGGCAGGCGGCAGGGTGAGGGGGTGCCAGAATGCTTATATTCACATCCCCAGGCTGCTGAGGTCATTGGCTTTTGTGGACTTGAAAATTGGGCATGATAACACACATGTATATATATATATAAATACTTATATATATACTAGAGGCCTGATGCACAAAATTTGTGCAAGAGTAGGCCTTCCTTCCCCCGGCTGCTGGCACCTGGGACCTAGGCTTTCCTCATAGCCCTGGCTTCTTCTGGAAGATCATCCAGTTTAATAAGCATATTACATTTTTATTCAGGTTAATAATATAATATATTGATGACATTAATAATTAGTCATATTTTATGTATTTATAAAATGTCAGAAGGATTACTATAAATAAATAAAGCCATATACTCATGTCTGGCACACAAAGTGCACTATGTAAATGTTAGTAATTTTTATTGTTTAGCTGGACAGAAGAAAAAGTTGGAATTTTTGTTTTGTCTGCCCCTTCCATTTTTTTTCCCTTCCAGAAAAGTTATTGGTTCCTGAAATTCAAAAGACTCAGACACATTCAATTAGGTTGTGTGGTCTGGGAGGGCATGGTTCATGCCTTATATTTCTCTTAATCATATAATATAGGAGTAGAGTAAAAGTTTCTCTATAGTTCCAATTTCTTCCAAGCCTATCGGTATGCATCTATGATAAAAATGCAGTAACATATATTTCTGTATACATATTTTCTTAATACTATTAGTAAATTATCATTCTCAAAATCTAAAATGTTTACTGTAAAATTTGTCTTCTATTCAAGATACTTTCTTCAACAAATGACCATGAGTAATGCTCTAAGAATAACAGCAAAAATGCAAACTGAGGAATAATCCCCCCTGAGGTTCGGACAATCTGCTGTCTTTTGGTATAATTAACTTTGGGATAAGGAGATCATAGAAAAACACACAATGATCAGACACCAAACACTCATCAAATACTCTGGTTAACTTTAATTAGTAGTGATCTTCAGGACACTAAAGTGACTGTTTTTTAAACATAGCTGTCACTGATAATTGGCTGGATGAAGGAGGTCACAGTAATTGTCTAAAAGATAAGCATTATGGCTTCAAGGCAACAACACAATAGACGCTAAGTAAGGTGCTTTATCAATGGTGAAACTGTCCTAGATAACATTTGGAGACTAGGAGTGAGCAGGAGGGAACTGAAAGAAGAAATCAAGGTTGTAAGTCTAGAAGAGTACATTTGGAGAGAAGGAAATTTCCTCTCTCTTTTCCGTCTTTGTAACTCTTAATTTAAAAAAGAAGTGCCTGCTTTCTATACACAATTTATACCTAAGTCTCTCTGGGGCTATATTTTTTTCAAGGCGAATGGAAAGGAGTAAACCTAATTTATTTAGACAGATTTCTATTTAAGCCACTATATTAATCACAGGATAGCGTATTAGAAATATTTTCGGAATACTCCAAATGTCAGACTCTTGAGTGTAATCCTTATTTGAGTCACAAAGCTTTTCTTTAAAATTTCATTTATAAGAGATTAAAATTTAGTAGGATGGTGGGGAAAATGGGGGCTGTCTTTTGGAAATTTTATTAGGGTGGCATAGAGGCACAGATGCATAGCATAATGATTCCATCTACACTCAATTTCATTGCCAAGTGGGGCCAGTTGGTGCTTCTAAGGATTCCATTTGACTGACAGATCACAGAAACTTGAGCACTGAGGCATGAGGCATAATACAGTGACTGCTCATACTTCCAAAATTTGAAGAAAGCCTTAAATTTCAAGGGAGGAGTGTGTGACTGAATTAACATTACTAGGGAGGTGCACAACCCCCTAATAAAATTGTTGTCAAGGCTCTTCCATTGACATTCAACCTCAGATCTGTGCCATAACCTATAACCATTATCATTCTATCAATAGGCTTTATTCATACTTTGTCTTAAAAAGAAGAAAGTTAAAAAAGCCAATTATGGCAACTTCTGCACTAGTTCACTATTGAAAGCTGCTTTTCAAGAAGAGGAAATAATACTGCTATCTATCAGAATTATTTTGGTTATATGGTGCTTATGTGTGATGCACAACATGTGGATTTTGATCAAATGCATCTTTATGTTTCCTACTTTCCCTTTGTTTTTATTCGTGGAGGCGGGGTACTAGGTAAAGGTCTGGGTTCCTCCCATGTCTTTTCTGTTCAGTCAGATAAACAATAGTCCTGTGGTCATTTTAAATCATAAGTATAACTTTCATTTAGTCTTGACAATATCCAGGGCCATGCAAAGTCAAAACTCCAAATGTCAAAGCTCTCCAGCCTGAAGCTTATAGTAGGAGAGGGAGCAAGCTTATCTCCTCTTTCTCCTTCATGCTCCCTGCTCACTTCCTTTCTAGGGTCAAATGTGTGTGGGAGAGCAGAGAGATAAAAGGATAAGAGCATGGTTTCCTGGCCAGGTGGCATTCACTCTCTGACTTGGCAGATGGCTAAAGCTGGCCTCCCTTGGAAATCCTAGCTAGCATGGGCTTGGAACAGAAATAGACGCTTTCTCTTTGCGTCAATCTCATGGACTTGTCCCTTGCTGAGTGCCTCTCTCCCATAGTTCATTTTACCTCCATGGATGCAACTGTAACCCAGAGATTCAGTAGCAATGCCTTGCTCAGTCCTTGGGTATCTGTGACATGCCTTCCTCAGGAGGACTTAAGGTGAGAAGGAGATGGGGGAGATTGGCATGTGGAGGCGGGACATTTAGATCATGCCAGCACTTCTCTCTTCTTGCCTCTTGGATTCCTTTTTTGTATCGTCCATCTGCTTGAAAAGACCGATTGACATGCCCAGGCTCTTCTATTATATTTTACTCGTGTTTCATAGTTTGAAAAGTGTGCATTCTCATTGATTCAGCTGTTTCTCACTTTTGCTGGTGAAAAACAGGGTTCAAAAAAGTTAAAATGACATGCTCACAGGGCTTTTACTGAAACTATTATTTGAATCCTCCCTGGTTGGACTCCTTAAAGGATATTGAATTCATGTATCCTTAGTACTTGGCACCCACTAGGCAATACAGAGGTATTTATTTATGGAATCAATATAGGCAGGACTTCCAATGCCTAGTGAAGAGGTGCAGAATCTGCCAACTCAAAACATAACACTTTGGCATGTTGATGGAGGTGCTTGAGGAAGAGCAGATTTAGGAAGGGCTCTTTGACCTCCCCCTTTCTACCTAAAAGCAGGCCATAAAATGTCCTGTGATAAAGGTGCCCTCCCTGTACCACAAAGAGATGAACATTCTTATCATCAGACATTGGGAGTCAACACTGAAATGGACCTGTACAAACAAACCTACTAAAATAACCCTTATCTCCCATTGGTTTCTCCCACCTATTTCCTGCTCACTGTCCCACAATTTACTGTCCTTAACCCAAGCCCCTTTGTCTTGTCACATCCTCACAATTCTTTGTTTTAAAAGGTATATAAGCTTTTGGGCCTATGGCTTCTTCAATGTTTTATTTTCCTTTTACTGACTCCCATGTGCACATAAAATTATTAAATAAAATTTGCACGTTTTTCTTCTTCTGTTAGTTTCATTCTTAGGCCCAGCCCAGAACCTAGGAGGGTAGAGGGAAGTCCCCCTCAACCACTGAGCCACACGGGCCAGGCCTGAGTGCCTTTTATATGATAGGTACTGTGTGGACTAAGAGAGAGCCAAATATAAATAAGGCAAGGTTCCATACCCAGCAGCCAACCCTAAAGCAGACCTGAAACTCAGAAGAGCTCTGGCACTTACAGGATCTTTTATGAATAAATAAAATTCCAGACAGTTTTGTCTGGAGCTTTTAGGAGATGTATGAATACAGTGTGGTACATCCTGATGCCTAGAGGGACCAGCAGGTAACACACACAAATAAAGTGTCTCCAGTGACAGACGACAGGGAGAGATAAGGATTGTGCTGAACTAGAGAACACCTGCCCACCTAAAGGTAGCAAGAACTGCTCAGCTAGCGGCAGTGAGCATATGAACTCAGAGATCCCAGACTCTCTATTTTTTTCCAAAAATGCTGGAAATCTGGATTTATTTTAAATGTAAATTTTCTCCATTTTAAACACTGTTGGCCAAACAACGTATCTATCTATAGGTTGCCAGGATCAGCCTGCCACAAGTTGATTCTGGAGCCATCTCCTTCTCCTCTTTTTCCTCCCAGCTTCTTTGGAACATGGCATGGGCCTGAAATGGACTTGAGGTTAGAATTTGAGGTGAGGACTGCTGCTCAGCCTTAGTTCCTTCCTTCACTCTTTACCAAAAGAAGAGAGGTGCGCCCCATTTTCATGTTTCCTCCTCAGAGAAAAGGAGAACGGGTATTTAGAACTATGTGTTGTTTATTTAATTGAAGGGTGAAATTCTTCCTTTAAGTGAAACTGCCAGGGGTCCCCATCACAGTCTTACATTTATTATATACACATACCCACGCATTATTATTGTTCATGCAGATCTGAGAGGTGCTCATTTTCTGAGCTAACAGTGCTGGCTGGTTGTTATGATAATGGCCATTAAATGAGGACATGTTAGAAGCCATCGTGATAAGCAATTTACAACACAGATTCCTATCTCCATGCTGATCTTATAGATGTCAGGGGATCTCGACATAAATTTATCTGCAGATTGTGTGATCCTCCCACTTACCTATTTGCTCATTGTAGAACTGTCTTGGGTCTGGAAGCAAATGCTCAGTAACTTTAACCTAAATTTAATAGCAGCCTGCACTGGGGAAGGTATAGATTTCCCAGAGCACTGAGCAGTGAACAGTTCTTTGTTTGTTTTTTAATTATTAGGGCTATAGCTTTGAGACTCCAGAAACTTTAGATATCAGGTATTAACAATTAACAAACACCAGACTGTGTGTGTGTGTATGTGTGTATGGCATTGTTATTATTACAGGCTTAAATTAATTTGTTAAATATGTCAGTGTATATTACTTATGTGGCATGAATACACATACACATGCATCTTTTTTATTATGAATAAAAGACACAGCACTTTAAAGGATCAACATTAACTGGCTAATGTATTCCAGAGATTGTAAAGAAATAAAGCTTTCATTAACTGCTTGCATTTACGATTCAGTTGGTGTGGAGTGGTTTTAATTTCTGACCTAGATACTTCAAGTAGCTTGCTTCTGGGAAAAATTATAGGTAGTTAGACGCCAACAACAAAAACCCAGGTCCTAATTAAAATCCTTAAGATGTTTCATTTTCATATCCACTGTCTTGAAATTATATCAGTAGGTTAAGAAAATAGTTTTGTGGGTTAAATTAGAGTTTAATTGCTAGTTAGGAAATGTCTGGTATACATGTATTGCATTTCACCTTAACAAAAATATTTTAGGTTCCATTGCAAATCTAATAAATTGGGGACCCCAAGGTTTCAGTCTCTGAAAAGTGTAGCATTTAAGAAGCACAGTTCAATAGGCAATCTTTCCCCAAATTAAAAAGGAAATTGTTCTTTCCTTGTACCTCTCAGAGGTCATAATGGAGATCCAAATGATAACCATATCTTTTTCTCCCCCTTTCCCATTTCTTTCACATTTTCTTATTCACAACTAACTGCCCCCTTCCCCATTCTCATCCACCCCCCCGAAATTCTCTCTTCTCAGACTGTATGGCTTTTACTCGTTATCTTCCCTCTCTCACAGCTCTTTTTTGTGATTCCTCTTTCACTGATTCTTTTCCCTCCTTCTTTCATGTCAGTTCAAAAGATGAAGGGGAACAAGGTGAGGTGAATTGGTCCTGTAGTTACCAAATAGCGGCCTGGGGGGTTATGTATATACACCCTTTTAATAATTTTTTTTCTTCTTGCATATGGCATTACAATTTTTTAAATCATACTCGCTTTAGTAATATTGATTAAAATACAAAGAAATTGGCATATAACTGTTCATAACCGAATGCTCTGGAGAGGCTGAGATTGTGCTTTTTATCATTGAAATGGTGTTATTCCCTGAAGTGTGATAGTGCTGCCAAACGACTCCGTTCTGTGCCTATTAGGGTAATAAGGCTGTCTAGGCTTTGTGTCTCTATATCTTTTCAGCCTTTAGGAATGGCAGCAGTAGAATTTATCAGGGGTGATTAGAGTAGTGCTCAGCCTTCAAACTGCTCCATAATCTAACACCAGTTTCAGTTCCTGCCGGTTCTAGTCTTGGTCCCCAGGCCCAGTACATGATTTATATCTCTAACAGAGCAAGTTGCTTTGAATTATGTATATTCATGTGCTCACATTCTGCCTTAATGGATGGTAAACTCTGTAGCATCTGACACATAGAAAAGGCTGAATAATGATTGTTGGGCCGACTTGAGCTGTTTACTGTGTTATGGACTCAAATTTCAGGGTAAGTCTACATTGTGGCCTTGATTTGTTTGATCACTAGCAGGGTGGCTAAGCATGGTAGATATTTCTGAATTAGAGAGAGAGCCACAATAGACCTAGCATCATCAGAATATCAAGTCTTCTTTTAACTAAACTCAGCAAATGTTTTTGAACAATGATGATGTAAAAGACACTGAATGAGGTACAAGGGGAGACACAAACTTAAGCATGACTCAGTGTTCATCTTTGGGAATCTTATTGTCTTTGTGTACACAATTTAGTTCACATGGAATATAAGATGAAACAGAGGAAACCTGTCCTTTTCCTTGTCTGCTAAAACATCTGTGAGGTATGAGTGTACATGTGTTTTTGGAGTATTTTCCACTTGGATTCACCACCTACTCCTTCATTGACAATATTTCTCAATTGTTTTTTAGGGATAACCATAGAATTGATAAATACAATTATATCATTAATGCCTATCCTATATAATAAAAGGGTAGTATGCAAATTGACCGTAACAGCACAACATACAATGACTGGGAATGACTGGTCACTATGACACACACTGACCACCAGGGGGCAGACGCTCAATACAGGAGATGCCCCCTGGCGGTCAGTGTGCTCCCACAGGGGGAGCTGCTCAGACACAAGCCAGGCTGATGGCTGCCAGCACAGTGGTGGTGGCGAGAGCCTCTCCTGCCTCCTCAACAGCACTAAGGATGTCCAACTGCAGCTTAGTCCTGCTCCCTGCTGGCAAGTAGACATCCCTCGAGGGCTCCCAGGCTGCCAGAGGGATGTCTGACTGCCAGCTTAGGCCTGATCCCTCGGGGAGTGGGCCTAAGCCTGCAGGTGAACATCCCTGGCAGGGGGAGGGGGAGCGGGCAGACTGCAAGAGGGCACAGGCTGGGCTAAGGGACTCCTCTGCCTCGAGTGCACAAATTTTTGCACTCTAGGCCTCTAGTAAGAAAAATAAAAGGTAAACATTCCTTCGGTTCTTACTACTGAGAAAACTGGATCAGCCATTAAAGTGATGAACCCCATGGCCTCTAATAAATAAACAATCGCCATGGAGTCGTTAGTGCCAAAATGTTTGGGCTCCCTCAGCAGGGTCACTCTCCTGTTGGGGAGCACTAATAGGTCTAAGCTCCCCTGGGATGGGCTGTCTTGGATTTTCCCATCTTCCTGGTCTAACTTCCTTAGACTTTGGCATTTCCTCTTTGACCAAAACTTTTGTATCCTTAAATATTTTCCAATAATTTTTGTATCCTTAAATATTTTCCAATAATCATCTAAACTGTGTCCCATGAACTGATTCTGGCTGGACTAGTACGCAGTCTTGGTAGAAGCTCTGGTAGAGAGTTTATTGTGCCATGTGTATATAATCTACTTTATAGAAATGCAGGACATTGAAATTGGAGTAGTCTTTATGGAAGGATTAATAATTGGAAGGAAGAGCAGTGCAGTGGTAGTAGTGATGGGAGTATAGTCAAGGCTAGCAGTAATCACAGTGTTATGGGCTGAATCAGTGCCTCTGTTCCACTCCCACCTGCAAATTCATATGTCAAAGCCCTCTGAGGTACTGGAGAGTATTTGGAGATAAGGCCTTTAAAGAGATGATTAAGTTAAAAATAAGGCTGTTAGGGTGGGTCCTAATATAATCTAACTGGTTTTATATGAAAAAATTTGGACACAGAGAGTTACTAGGGATATAAACACAGAGAAAATACCTCTGTGATGATTAATTGTATGTATCAACCTGACTAGACCATGAAGTGCCAAGATATTTGGTCAACATTACTCTGGATCCTTCTGTGAGAGTGTTTGTTGGATGAGATTTCTATATAAATCTTTGAGTAAAAGAGATTGCTCTTTCTAATATGGGTGGACCTCATCTAATCAGGTGAAGGCCTGAATAGAACAAAAGACTGATGTCCCCCAAGGCAGAGGGAATTCTGCCAGCAGACTTCCTTAAGATTTCATCTATAACACTGACACTTCCTAGTTCACCTGAAGACTGCCTTTGGACTCAAATAGTAACTCTTTTCTTGGGTCTCCAGCCTGCCCACCTTCCCCATCAGATTTTGGACTTGCCAAGCCTCCACAATCATGAGCCAAGTCCTTAAAATAAATGTCTATCTTAAAATTTCATATATATAATATACATGTTGCACATAACCTATTAATAAATATATCTTAAAATCAATAGCATGCATTTCTTTTTTATCTTAAGTTAAAACAAACATTTGGCTCAGAATTATTGTTTTATAGTAAAATGAAATGAGGGATGCCATGCTAGGGAATAATACAGAAATGCCCACACAGTTATAAAATCCAAGCTTATTGCTAATTTTCTTCACCCCTTCACAGACACACACACACATGCACACACACACACACACACACAAAGAGGTTTATTACCAACTTATAAGGATTGATAAGTTAGAGACTTAATTTAATCAACAAATGCTATGGTTGGAAATAGGATTGTGAACATAATAACCTTTGTTAGTGAATCTATTAAAGAATAAACAGTATCTATGTACCTATCAGACACTACAGTGAAGTTTTGTTTAGCGTTCTATTGAGACATGATTACTATCCACTTTAAACCAGAATCTATGGTGGCTTTCAGATACCTGTCAAGTGCTTTAACAACAAAACCAAATATTTACAGAATTATTATATTCAAGGCACTGTGCTTATCTGCAACAATACAAAGGCAAAAAAAGACCTAGGCTGAAGCTCATGAAATGCAAAAACGTACAATCTAAACATACCTGTGGAAATACAAGCATATTTTCAATTAATCTTCAGCACCAATACCATCAATAAAAATAAGAGATTTATTGGCAGAGCATCACCATAGGATCTAAGAAAAATTCCTTGGGCTACTCATTTTTCCCTGCTCTAAATATTAATTGATACTTGAGTTTTTGGCTGCAAGATGTACATGGTATTTCTTGTAAAGGCTACATTCAATCTTCATACAGAGCAACCTACCTATTTTGCTTATTGCTGTCTGGCTTATGTTCAATAAGAAAAATACAAATGCCAAATATGCTGGAAACATGGTAGGTGGAAGGCCACATTAGAGTTGGAAAGAGGCAAAATAGCGTAGTAAAAACCACACAGACTTGGGAGTCAAGCAAGCCAGAACTCCCACTTACTAGCTAGAGGCTCTTGGCCTCTGAGAGGCGTAATTTTCTCCATGGTGTAATGGGAGTCATAACAGTTCCTCTTCTATCTACTTCACTGGTTGTATAAACTTAAAGGAGAAAATATTGTAAGTCATGAATTACTACCCCAAAATCGGTCACAATAGTTAAATGATGTAACAGGTTAGATTAGTTTTACCACAAGGTTTTCAAAGTTGTTGTTAGTACTCTACAAGTCTGAGTAGACTAAGAGAGCATTAATATATTTTTATCTTTCAGATGAGTGTGAGAGTAAAATGGAACAGAGTAGCTAGAGGAGAGTTCCAGGATGAGTATGTGAAATTTATAATAGAAAATAAAATGCAGTGACTGAAGGATTTTGAAGGGATTAACTGCATTTTTTAAAAATCCCATACTTCATGACCTGCTTGCAATAGATTTCCCCAAATTATCTCCAAAGCAAGAGAAGATGCTGAACAATCCAGGTGGATTTGAAAAACAACTTATAAAAAATGCTTTAATGGCTGGTCCCTGGAAATGAAATTCAATAATAAATAGACAACCACAGTATATCTTCTGTTGTTTAAAACAGAGATCTCAACCATACCATAACTTCCACTTTTATAGTAACCTTAGCTGATAAGTAGGTTTGGAGAAAAACAAATAAACCAAGATGTATTGCTCTCCTTCCACTCTCCTAATAAGAACAGAAAGTCTGACTCATATAATAGAGGCCTTAGCTACCAGTTAGAATTTAAGATGTCATTTCTATGGAGTCAGTTCTTAACCATGATGTATATAAAAAAATCTCTAGACATGTGATGCCTGATGTTTTAGAGGGGTGTGTGTGTGTGTGTGTGTGTGTGTGTGTCTACATGGGCCTGAGGCTGGTTTTTTTGTGTTTCCCAATCTTGAAACATTTTGGTCTTAACCAAAGTCACCCACTCACTCACTATTTTCTGGCCTTGTTAAGAGAGGTAAAGCTAAAAATATTATTTAGTTATTTTTGTTTTTGTGTCCTGTCCCCGTTCCTGTGTTTTCTACTTTATTAGCTAGTGACTGGATTTTATTTACATGGCAAGGGCAAGTCAAAGTTTATAAAAGTTTAATTAAAAGTTATTGGAGCAGATGTTTACATTTTGAATTATAATGTAAATGTGGATCTGTAACCAACCAAATGAGCATCTGAAGTACTTGACCTTATTTGTGAAACACTTGAGCTTTTGTATAAGTAACTGCCATAGAACGTATTAGTAAGATTTCTAATATTTCTTTTAGTGACTCCCCTTCCCCAAATAGTATAAGCATCCTGGTTCAAAGATGGTGATGGCGATGGCTATGCTGTTGTTAGGTCTGACCATATTGCTATTGCTTCTTGCTGCTACTTAGTATCATGGGTGTAGATTGGCTGTGCATAGTCTGATGGATGCTGCATTGTTGCTGGGGTGGTCTGGTTGGTCTTGGTGTTTGACCAGGGCTCATGTTGGGTCCCAGAGTAAAAAGGTTCATTCCAGTGTGTGTGAGTGTGTGTGTGTGTGTGTGTGTGTGTGTGTGTTTTGGAGGGGGGGGGAGTCCCTACATCACCAGGCAATTCTCTGACACCAATTGGGGGGGATGTCTTATAATTCAGCTCAATTTTGATACTATCTGGAAATAGCATAAGATTATACAAGTTAAGGGCTCAGTCCCACAAGACTGCCCCACCCTGCTTCAGATGCCAGTTACAAGTTCAGGTTGTCACCTGTGCTTCTGATCAACTAGCTATAGATCAGAGGTGCCCATGACCCCCTCCTTGGGTTCAATTAGCTAGAGCAACTCACAGAATTCAAAGAAATGTATTTACTAGGTGGTTCATTATAAAAGGACGTAGTTCAGGGATATCCAGACAGAAGAGATTCATAGGGAAAGATATGAATGTTCCCAGAATTGGGGTTCTTGGGCTCCCTAAGATAGAAATCAAGAGGAAACTCCCGAGAAATTTCCGGGCAGATTTTATTAAGCTTATGCTCCAGCACAAGAGAGACTGCACAAAGGAAAGGAAGACCCTCTGAACTGGCTGGGGGGCTGGCCGTGGGCTGTTGTTATAAGCTGAGAACAAAGTGGGCTTAAAAGGGAAGGTGGGATTGTGAAGGGTTCAGAGAGTGGAATTTTCCATGGGTGGGGTTACTTCTTCCTTCTGTCAGGTTGCTTGGCAACTATCTCTTACTTGTGCTATGGGGGCAAGACTGTTATACTCTCACGAGGCCATAGGAATTTTTCAGTTCCATTATAATCTTATGGGACCACTGCTATTTATGTGGCTGGTCTGTTGTTGACCAAAATGCTGCACAGGATTGTAAAGTGTTTGCTCTCCTGTCAACCAGTCACCATCCTTAGATGACCTAGGGCTATTCCCAAAGTCACATCATTCTCACCATTTAGGAAATTCCAAGGATTTTAGAAGTTCTATACTAGAAAAGGGGACAGAGACCAAATATCAATTTCTTATTGTAAGTCACAATATCACCCAGGGAACCACACATTTTAATGCTCAGTGGCTGTTTGCTGTGCTTGGGTGCCTAGATTGGAGGAACTTCCAACATTAGCCATCCTGCTCAAACTGGCCCTCTCTCATAAGCATTTAGACACGGATGTTGGCTCTGTGTCACCAGTCTCCACAGACATCTCCAAATCTCTGTTTTCTATAATTAGATATTTCCACTTTAAGTGTTGGCTGAGGTTCAGAAGCTGGGCTTCGGATACAGATAGGGCCACCCTCATCCCAAGTAAAACCTCTTCTTATCAGGATGTGGGCAGAATTACTCGGCTGCTGGAATAAAACCAAAGACCTCATACTCTTCTCCCAGGATGCATGGGCGGTGCTTGTTGTATAGCCTTATATTTTATTTGTTTGTTTGTTTGTTTTACCTAAGAGGTTCACTTAAGTGATTCCATGAAGGTCAAAAAAGACCAAATAAACAACAAACTTCAACCAGCTCTTTCCCATTTGACTGTAACATCTGGAAGCATTTAAAGTGGAAAGATAAATACATATGCACCTAGGGCAACTGACCTTCTGCTCATATGTGTCATTTTGATTTGATCTATAATGTCAAAGTGTAGCCAATACAAAAATAAATGATTTTGTAAGTTCCATCATTGTATATACCCAGACGACATAATGAATCATATTTTAGATCCATTCACTAGGAAATTACTTTAGTGCTTTTTCCCATTCTGTAATCTGAAATAGCTGACCTTTATCCAGTGCTTTTTTCAAAGAGGAGCTACTGTTACAAAGGAAGATCAAGAATTCAAAGCACAGTGGTAAATAGGCTCTTTCTAATTTGGGGATTGCACGTACTCTATTATTTCTCACCTATTGAGTTATAAAAATCCATCAAGCTATTTCTATCTTCAGTGAAATTGCATTGATGTAAACCACATCAAAATTAGCTCTTGAATCTAAAAACCTTAATTTATGGAGTATGTTGCATTCCTGTCAATATTTACGCATGGCACAGTGGCAGAAGGCAATTGTGCAAACGAATGCCATCCATCAAAGAAAGGGAGGTACCTGTAATTATATCAATAAGATTTGCCAAGTGAAAGAAGAGAATGTGTTTTAGTATATGGAGAAAAACAAATGCATTTGGTTTTATTAATTTCCTACCACTTAATTTTTCAATGACTGTCTAGTTCAAATTCCAGCCATTTATGGGCATGCTTTTCAGCAGTTTTCGCTCTATCAGTTTGAACTGAGTGAGGCTAGAAATGTGAATAATGACACTTCTTATATTGATAGTTGTTCCCTTGGAGGGAGTCATCTCAGATTCAAGGCTGAGTTTTGTATACTTTGGTTGCATGGAATTAGATGGTACTCCCCTCCCTTTGTAACTGCTGATTCCAAGAGGGTGTTGAGAAACGTTCCTGAGAGAAAAAATAAACAACCAAAGTGAAGTTCACACTTGGGGGTCAGATGTTGTCTGGTATGCCTGGTAAATTTGAGGTTGGAGTGTGCATGTGTTGGAGGTAGGAGTACAAGGTGACAAATTATGTGAAGCCAGGTGGAGCCCCTAAAACCGAACTCACCTTAAGGAAAAGGTTAGTGGAACAAGTCAGGCTCGGGTACAGGCCAAAGGTCAGAAGACTGGTGAGAATGAAAGGGGTGTTCAAGTGTGGCGGCTGATACTAAAAATCTGTCCTAATAAAATCATCTTGTGTGTCAGAGAGAAAGAAAACAACACTGTCTCACTATCTTTAACCCTCGGTCCTAGGAATTTACTGTTGCTTACCTTCCCCTCCTGTTGCTCAATATTTGCGAGAGACCTCAAGGAGGGCAAACAGACTGGGATATTTTCTACCTGCCATTTTCTACGCATTACTGGCTGGGAAGAAACTTGGGTTGATGAAAAGCAGTGAGAGGAGCATGGCCTGCAGAGATCTGACATGGCTAACAGTGCCACCAACGTTGGGGTCAGTGTGTAATGACCAGAAATAACTTGTAAGACCTTCCTGAGCGATTCTGACATACTGGGTAATGGGGAGGGGGAAACACTCTGCAAGGAACAGAATTCCTTCCAGAGCAAGTCTGAGTGTAACCAGTGATTTGTACTCACAGTTAAAAAAGTATAGCTGACAATTTGTACCCACAGGTAAAAAAGTCAAGAGTCATTGGGTGATATTATCTCTATCTCTATCTCTATCTCTATCTCTATCTCTATCTCTATCATCTCTATCTCTATCTCTATCTCTATCTCTATCTCTATCTCTATCTCTATCTCTATCTCTATCTATCTCTATATCAATATCTATGGCTATGGCTATGGCTAATATGCAAAATGTCTCCTTGGGAGTTCAACTGGCAGACTGGGAGTTCGATCGCTTGCTATGACATGCGCTGACCAGCAGGGTGCAGCGCGGAATGAAGGATGGCTCTGTCCGGCAGCCAGAAGACCCCAATCACCCCTGATTGCCAGCCAGGCCTAGGAACCCTACCCATGTATGAATTTCGTGCACTGGACCTTTAGTTTATTATAATTTTATTAGTAGTTTCCTGATAACCTTTGTAGTACAGCTCTTGATAAACAAACAAACAAATAAAACGATTGAAATGGAACTTCAGCTGGTGCCTCCATTCCAAATTATGTAATAACAATTGTATCTCTCTCTCTCTCTCTCTCTCTCTCTCTCTCTCTCTCTCTCTCTCACACACACACACACACACACACACACACACTGGTTTTATAACTTTGGGCAGCTTTTAGTTCTTAAGAGGTGTGATGTTTCCATGGATTGTGTTCTTTTGCTAGCTATCATGTTGCTATACAATGAAGCCAGTTGAATACTTATAAAATAAGAGATAGACTATACCCAGTAGAAAAGCAAGGAGTTTTGATGTGAGGCAAAACATAATAGAAAGAAAATATACATAGGCTAGTGGCCTGGTGCATGAAATTCATGCACTTGGGGGGGGGGGTCCCCCAGCCTGGCCTGTGCTGTCACAGTGTGGGAGCCCCGAGATCCATTGCCCAAAAAGGTAGGCCCTGCCTACCCATCCGGGGCTCCTTGATGATTGCCCCAAAGAGGTAGGCTGGACCCCCGGTGCAGGCACACAGAGAGGCCTTCGCTGCACCCCGCCCCTGTCTCTGACACTGCAAGTTCCTGCCCACCTGCACCTGCTGCACACAATTACCTTTTTATTAGTATAGATATTGTTACAAGGTCAGTTTTAATAAAACTTATAGCTATTAAAATACAGGGATGATTTTCAAGTGGTTTTAGTTACTTTTAAACACACTAAATTCAGGAAACCATGGTAAAGACTATGAAGACATAGCTTGCTTTATATTTAAAATACAAAGTAGCAGAAATAAATAGATATTTGATATAAATTAGACTCGAATCACAAACTCCTATCCCAATTCAGAATGTTTCTAATTTAGAGAAAAGTAAGCTTATAAAATGTGGTTATACTCATTACCATTTTTATACTGACCACAATTTTGAATAGTTATGTGGAGATTTTTGCCAGTATTGTGAATAAATTAAGACTTTTAAATATCAATTGTTCAGTTTTTGCCTGTTATGGGCACTCAATAAACATTTAGTTGAATTATGGCAATTCTCCTGTAATAAATTGCTATCTTCAACTGTATACTTTTGTTTGATATTCACAGTATTTACAAGACCATTGGAATTTTTCAATGATGGGGAAGTATTGTGGGGAGTTACTGTTTACTATCAGAAGTTATCCATATTTTCTTACAAACTCATTTTGCATCTAACACTGTTCATACCCATAAATCAGATCCTCTAATGCTTCTAGAACTCATTTGGCTTCACAATTATTTCAACAAACACTTACTTTTTGCAAAGCAACACATGAGAAGAACACATTTATTGGTACTGGTTTTAGTGTTCCTACATATAGGTTTCAGTTGTTTAATATGTAAGTCCAGAGTCTTACATTATCTGAGAACAGAGCTCGCTTTTGTTTATTCTTCCTCTTTGGCCCAGCTTCATTAAAATAGAGTGTACCCCAATACATTTTTTAAAATTCCAGTATATTGAATTCCAGTTCCATATAAAAAAATTGTAAGCCGCCTAGTTGGCGTGGCTCAGTGGTTGAGCATCGACCTATGAAATAGGAGGTCACAATTCGATTCCTGGTCAGGGCATATGCCTGAGTTGTAGGCCCAATCTCCAATGTGAGGCATACAGGAGGCAGCCAATCAGTGATTCTCTCTCATCATTGATCTTTCTATCTCTCTCTCAATTATATAGTATACAGTATTCAGTCATTAATTTAAGAGGTCGATTGGCATCAACAGTTTATTTCTTGTGCTGTCTTTGTTTTCATAATGATTGAACAATGTCTGTGAGAGCTTTCTTAGAGTTACCCATTAGCTCATGTTCCCAATAGAAATATTTCTTCAGTAAGGTCTCAATTTGCTTTGCTTTAATATATTCTTTTGTGAAGAAAGTTAATTATTATTCTTGGATGTGGGAGAAGACACTATTATGCTTTCTGTAGGAGGAACTATTTTGTGTGTTTAAATACATTTCCCAAACATTTGTTAGGAATGACTAGCTCCACCAACAGACATACAATATATGTCCAGTGGTTATTTGAAAACCACACCTATGAGCTTATAAGTGTTGACAATAACAAGTCACAGATACAGAGAGCTGTGTACACATAAATGCATGCACTTCCATGTGTTTTATTTAATCTTTAAATTAAGCTTAGCATATCTACAATATACAACATGAAACATA
>PVJC01021238.1:0-28427 GCA_004026665.1 Murina feae | reverse complement strand
CGAGCCTCAGATGCGGCTGGGGGCAGGTCCCCAGTGGCGACACACACACATACACACACACACACAGAAGGCGCCTGGCAGACTGGGGCCATCATAGGACATCCACTGAGGGGTCCCAGACTGTGAGAGGGCACAGGCCGGGCTGAGGGACTCCCTCCACCCCGAGTGCACAAATTTTTGTGCACCGGGCCCCTAGTATTCTATAATAATAAAAGTGTAATATGCTAATTCAACCAGATGTCCTTCCAGATGACCTTCCAGATGAAGCTGGGGCTGCGAGGGAAGCCTGGGTCCTGGGTGCTTGCTGGCAGCAGGAGGGAAGCCCAGGTCCCGAGTGCCAGAGGGAAGCCAGTGCCAGCAGCTGGGGGACGGAAGGCCTACTCTTGCATGAATTTTGTGCATCGGGCCTCTAATATATAATAAAAGCCTAATATGCAAATTGTCCTCAGGGGCAGTCATTCAACAGAAAGACCAGGAGTTTGACCGCTCATTATGCTATGTGCTGAGAACCGGGGGGGGGTGGGGGGTGCGCGAGGAACATGGCGGGCATCGACAATCGAACTTCCAGTCTCTCAGTCAAACTCCCGACGGGACACTTTACATGTTAGCCTTTTATATCCTATCCAATCTATAAGGAGGAAATATGCTAATTTACTCTCATGCTATCGCAAAGATAGCAGTGCCCACAGCCACAAGATGGTGGCGCCCAGTCCCCTCAGCCCCACCGGGGTGCCTGTCTCTGGAGTCCCACAGTCCCCTCAACCTCCCAGCTACCTAGGGCCGGCCCGAGGCTCAGGTAACCAGGGCCGGCCAAGGCTTGCACTGCCAGCAATGGCAGCAGCAGAGGTGTGAGGGGGTGTCGCCTTCCCGATTGCTGGGTGGCCTCCCGCCCGAGGGGGCAGGCCGAGCTGAGGGAATCCCCCCGTTCCAGTGCATAAATTTTCATGTACTGGGCCTCTAATATAATCCTATATAATAAAAGCCTAATATGCTAAGTGTCCAGTTGTCCAGTTAGCCATTCAACCAATCAAAGCGTAATATGCTAATGGTATGATAAGGCCATTTAACTGCTTACTGTGACATGCACTGACCACCAGGGGGCAGACACTCTGACCAGTAGGTTAGCTCCTGGGGTCCTGTCAATCGGGACTGAGTGAAATGGGCTGCACTCTGCAGCCCCAGCTGGCCAATCTCCTGCATCCCTCCCTGGCCCTGATCATTCCCCAGTGGGATCTCTTGGCCTGGCCTGTGTCCCCTTGCAATCCAGAACTCCTCAGGGGATGTTGGAGAGCCAGTTTTGGTGCAACAGCAGAATGACCAGTCACTATGACATGCACTGATCACCAGGGGGCAGACACTCAATGCAGGAACTGCCTCCTGGTGGTCAGTGCACTCCTACAGTGGTCAATGCACTATTCAGCCAGAGCTGGGCTCACGGCTGTCAAGCACAGTGGCAGTAGTGGGAGCCTCTCCTGCCTCCACGGCAATGCTAAGGATGTCCATCAGTCAGACATCCCCTGAGGGTTCCCGGACTGCAAGAGGGTGCAGGCCAGGCTGAGGGATCTCCCCCACCCAGTGCAAGAACTTGGTGCATCGGGCCTCCATTATATAATAAAAGCCTAATATGCAAATTGTCCACTGGGGCAGTTGTTTGACAGGGAGACGGGGAGTTGACCACCAGGGGGCGGCGCAAAACATGGCAGGCATCAGCAATGTGGCACTGGTGGGCGGTTGCCATTGCCTGGCTCCCAGGCACTGAGGGAGCCAGGCAGAGGACCTGGCCCCAATCAAATGCCGCGCAGGTGGGATGGTAGAGCAGGTGAGGGGGTGGTGCTAGGCCACAGCGGGGTGCCAGGTGGGGCTGCGAGGCTGGGGGCACGAGCAGGGGCTCCATCCCCACAGGCCACCCTGAAAGACCTCGCCCATGCAAGAATTTGTGCACCAGACCTCTAGTATATAGATAAAAGATATCCCAGAAAATTAGCGACTTGCCCAAGGTCTTACAACTTCAGTTAAAGGCTTAATTAACTGTTTAAGATCCACAATGGCAGGGATTGTGTTATTTAGGCCACCACTGTATCCTTTGTATCTACTACAATGCCTGGGACATGGTAAGAGTTCAATAAATATTTATTAAAAAGGAGGGTAAAATTGAAGATAAAAGGAAAGGAAATCTCCCTTGCAATATGACTGAAAGTGTCTCCCTATCTTCAATTCTCCAATCTCTAACACAGATGAGAAAATTAAGCAGTATCTTTAATATCATAAATAGAAGAGAATAAATTATATTCCATATTTTTAGCTTACTGGATATTTTATTATATTTGAATGCTTAAAAATCTCTAATTCATGTTACCAACTCTTGAACAGGCAGAAGAATAGAAAAGTATTTTCTATTTATGAAGATTAGTGACATTTTTAAGTTTTACTTACTCCTCACCTGAGAATATGTTTTTATAGATTTTAGACAGAGAGAGAGGGAGGGAGAAAAGGGAGAGTTAGAGAAACATTGATGTAATAGAGAAACATTGATTGGTTGGCCCCTGGCAGGGGACTAAGCCCACAACCTAGGTATGTGCCCAGACTGAGAATCGAAGCCCCAACCTTCATTTTAGTGTTTGGGATGACGTTCCAACCAATTAAGCCACCTGGCCAGGGCGACATTTTCAAATTTTGAAAATTAAGGAAAAGTGCTTACCAAAAATTTCTCCATTTTTTGCATATTCTGTCACAAGATACAACATGTTTTTGGTCTCCATTACCTATTGATAAATAATTCCATATTAGTCTTACAGGAAAGAATTGCTATTTGCCACATTTTATAGTTACTTACTTTAAAACTACTAATAAAAGTGTCAAAGTTATGAACAATTCAGAAGCTGGCAAAGTACAAGACACAATATCCTTATGCTAACACTCTGGTGAAAAATCTAGATCCTGGCTCTTCCAAGTGTCATCCACGGACCAGCAGAGGCAACACTGACCAGGTGTCGTAGAAATAAATGTAGGCTCTCAGGCACCACCCCAACCTACTGACACAGAATTCACCTTTTAACAAAATCCCCAGGTGGTAATTATGCACATTCAAGTTTGAAAAATGCTAATATAGGTAACTGGAGTTGTGAAGTTATAATTTTTTTACCATCTCCTCACTGACTTTTCTAGCCCATGTGATACGGGAGACTCTGATCAAGCAAAGGAGAATAAAATACAGCTCAGTTTATCTAGTACAATATGATATTCCTCCTACTATACCTTTAATATTGTAACAACTATTATTATTTTAAAACATTGTTCAAAAGTTTCTTCATAATTCCACCGCTCTATACATTTTTATTTAAATTAGTTTTTGTAGATTCAGAAAAGAAGCCTCTCATTGTCATAAACTTGATTTTTCAAACTGTACTGAAACAAAAAGAAATGAATCAATGATTCAAAATTGATTCAGTTTTAGATTACCTCTCTGTAACACTCTATTATTTTATGTACTGGCACATACTAATAGCATAAAATTGAATTGCTATCTACTAAACACCTGAAGCAAATTTGCTCTAACATGTAGGTATAGGACTACACCCTACCAGTCCAGAAAACTAAGAGGCACCTACAATTTGGGTCTAAACAAGTCAACAGCAAGTCAATTTACCTGATCATTTAGTTCAAATAAACACAGAATTATCATGTGAAGCTTCATGTTTTAACCTTAGTTTGGCTTATGGTTCATCAGAGACTTCTAAGAATGTGATTATTTTTTTTATAAATATCCCCTTCAGAAATTTTTTTTAAAAAGTGTAAAGGGGCCCGGCTGGCGTGGCTCAGAGGCTGAGCATCAACTTATGAACAGGAGGTCATAGTTTCCGGTCAGAGCACATGCCTGGGTTGCAAGCTGGAACCCCAGTGTGGGGCATGCAGGAGGCAGCTGATCAATGATTTCTCTCATCATTGATGTTTCTATCTCTCTCTATCTCTCCTTTCTCTGAAACCAATAAAAAATATACTTACAAACAAACAAACAAACAAACAAACAAATAAAAAGCGTTAAGGGAGAAATACTCTGGTATACTACACATTTGAGCTAAGAGGGCCTTTACGGTTTTAGAACTTCAGGAATTGTTTTGAGTGGCACACCACAGTCTCTCATTTTTAGGTATAAAACATGGTTTACACTTAAAATAGGTGCAGTTTCCTACAAAAATTACATCTTAATAAAGTTGTTTTTTAAAAATGGTTGTTACTTTATCTAATGTAACAACCCAAACAAAATATAAGATTTGGCTATAGGTATTACAAATATGTCACTAAGTAATATATCATTTTTGGCCTTTGTATTTCATAAAACAATAGCAATATATTTTTAAAATAAGCAAAATTCCCATGTCCTCATTAATAGTACCATCATCAAAACCCAGCAGGCTTAAGATGGTATCACAAATATGAGCTTTTAATGAAAAAAATTTTTTTAAAAATATTTTTATTGATTTCAGAGAGGAAGGGAGAGGGAGAGAGAGATACAAACATCAAAGATGAGAGAGAATCATTGATCAGCTGCCTCCTGCATTCCCGTATTGGGGATTGAGCCCGAAACCCTGGCAAGTGCCCTGACTGGGAATCAAACCATGATCTCCTAGTTCATAGGCTGACGCTCAACCCCTGAGTCATACCGGCCAGGCAAGCTTTTTAAATAAATAACTTACAGTCTGTGAGACAAGGTAACATTAAGCTACGAGTTTTTGCTTTCCTAATTTTTTATTTGAATATAGAAAGATGGTTGTACTCAGCTTTGTAAAAACATGACATCATCCTTTTTTAATACGCTGAAAAAACTATCACAAAAGAGAAAAATGATGATGCAAAATAGAGAACTGAATGTGAGAAGCATGGAGAGTTGTCAGGCTAAGTCATACCTGATAAAGTTTGATTATGTGAGGATGGTCTAACATTTTCATTATTTGTACTTCTCGGTAGATTTTCTCAAGGTTCACTGCATCCAGCTGAGATTTATCTATAATTTTTATCGCCACCTGTATCCCATACACAAATAAATACAATTAGTATAGAATGGTTAACATTTTCCAGTTAGAATTTTTTTTTTTAATAAATGACATCTGAGACTTCGCCTGTAGGTTCCTATTATAATAAAAGCTAGATTAAATTCAATGCTTATTTATTCATTCAACAAATAGTTCTTAAACATCTTCTATGTGTAAGACACTGGTAGATTTTGTTTGGTACTATCTTCATTGTGCTATAAAGAATAACCCTACAAAGTTCCTTTAATAAGACATTTCCCTTTCAATACAAACGTAATGCCTTTGTACTCCACTTATAAATTAAATCTCAGCAGTTTCAACTAGTTATTATCACACCACAAGGTACCTATAAATAAATGATCAGCCAAGTAGAGGACAGTTTCTATTGTACTAAAATGAAATCTCTCTTTCTCTCTCTCTCTCTCTCCTATATAATAAAAGGCTAACATGCAAATGGTCATGACGCCCTCACACAGTAACAACTGATCAGCAGGCATGGTGGGGTAGGCTGGGCTGCATGCTTGGTGAGGCTGAGGCACATGACGCTGTTATTGTTTATTTATTAATAAATTTATATATTATTTTCATATGCATTTTACTAATTTTATTTCATCTCTGGCACTTCTATTATAGAGAAAGGGCAAATAGCAATATTAAAATATTTCCTCTAATTAATTCCCTTTTAATGTGCATGAATTTCATGCACTGGGCCACTAGTGTGTGTGTGTGTGTGTGTGTGTGTGTGTGTATATATATATATGTATATGTATATGTATATGTATGTGTGTATGTATATATATACACACACATACATATATGTATATATGTACATATATATACACACATACACACACACACACACACACACACACACAAGGCTAAGTGTCCAACCTATCTGTCCAACCAACAGGCCAGTACATATGATGCTCACTGGCAATTTAAAAATAAACATTGACTCGCGAATGTGCAATACATATAAAGCTCTCACTGGCGCCAATCGCATGCATGCATTGCTTTCTCTCAAGTTCAAAGAGCGTGTGATGTTAATGTGAAAATACTTCATCACAAAGGAAATTAGTCAAGAACTCTGAAAGTGCTTTTACTCTTAATGTGGTGTACAGGGAGATGTTTGAATAAATTAATCAACTTACCAGTCATTGTTTTTATCAGTTGTTTTTATGTTTTTGTTGTTTTTATATCATGTCTTTGTTGTTTTTATATCATGCTGTTTATTTATTAATTTATATATTATTTTCACATACATTTTACTAATTTTCTTTCATCTCTGACACTTCTATTATAGAGAAAGGGTGAATAGCAATATAAAAATATTGCTTCTAATTAATTTCCTTTTAATATGCAGGAATCCATGCACAGGGCCATTAGCTTTTCTAGAAAAGCCAAGTGATAGGTTCAAAAGCTAATATAAATTATAAAATTTCATCTCCATGAAGCTACTCATTGGATTAAATTTTTAAAAAAATATTTTTGTTGATTTCAGAGAAGGGAGAAGGAGAGACAGAAACATCAATGATGAAAGAAAATCATCGATTGGCCACTTCCTGCACACACCCCCCCCCCCGTGGGAGACCGCGCCTGTAACCTTGGGCACGTGCCCATGACCAGCATGGAACTGGGACACTCCTGTCTGTAGGCCAACACTCCATCCACCAAGCCAAACCAGCCAGGACTGATTTAAATTTTGTTCTAAAAATCAAAGTGCAAAAACTCAAATGTTAGTAATTATACTAAATTTTGACTTTCATAAAGGAATCTGATTTTTAAAATATGGCCTCTTCCTGTTATAACTAGACTAGTGGCCCAGTGCACGAAATTTGTGCACATTAAAAGGGGATTAATTAGAGGAAATATTTTAATATTGTTATCTGCCCTTTCTCTATAATAGAAGTGTCAGAGATTAAAGAAAATTAGTAAAACGTATATGAAAATCTTTCTCCTGTCAGAGTCTGGGGTGCACCATGGAACCCAGAGTCAAGTCTTCAACCACCCACGTGCACCCCAAAATTGCTCGAGACCCAAACCTGGACAGCCCCCCTTCATTGGGCTAGATCCAGACCTGACCGGTCCCACCCAGTGAAGCCCTGTCAGGTGTGTGTGGGGGGGTGCAGCCTCAGGTCCTCTGGGTGCCAGGGCAGGGGGCACAGCCTGAGGTCCCCTGGCCTGGTGCTGGGGTGGGGGGCATGGCCTGAGGTCCCCAGGCCCAGCACCAGGGTGGAGGGCACACCTTGAGGGCCCCCGTCAAGTCCTGCTGGGTGAAGGGCACAGCCTCAGGTCCCCTGGCCTGGGGCCAGGGCGGGGGGCATGACCTGAGGTCCCCCGGCCTAGCACCAGGGAAGAGGGTGCAGCCTGAATTCCTCTGGCCAAGTGCCAGGGCAGGGAGAGCAGCCTGAGGTCTCCTGTCAAGCCCCATGCAGGAGGTGGGTGGGAGCTCAGCCTCAGGTCCCTGCTGATTGCTCCTTAAGGCTCGTTATGGGAACTTAGCCTCAGCTGTGGGTGCAAATTGACAGGCATGATGGTCAATTTGCATATTCCCTCTTTATTATATAGGATAGGACCCCAAACCCTCCCAAGGTTAATAATTTGAAGGAGCTGCATTTGAAGGTGAATAACTAGGTAATCAGAAATCAACAATCATATACCTTTTTTTTCATACAATCAAAAAAAACCCCAATTTTTAAAAATTAGTATATATTTGGTTAGGAAATAAGTCATTCTGATTTCAATAAAATTTTCAGATAATTAGACACCACACAAAATTAATTATAAGTTCTGAAGAAACACTAAAATGTACTTCCCATTCTATGTATGTATTGTGAACATAATTCAGTTTTATGTTGTTTCAGGGTAATACTTAAAATATTGATACTGTATGTGCAACAATAGTTTAAGACTCTTAAAAGAGAGCTAATAGGACTCAGCTTGTCAATTCCCTCAGACTCTCGATTATACAGTTATTTTTTTCCTCTTTTCTTATAGCTCCTCTGTCCTTTGCTTGTATCTCTACTGTAAAGTTTATTTCTTACCTTTGTCTATTTCTAATTTGCTGTCACAGCTTGTTTCCTGATTTGAATTAACTGTAATCCACAGAAGAACTCAAGTTCCCAAGGGAAATCAGATTACTAAATATATTCATAAAACTAAATTTTTGCCTAAGAAGAAATGGGTAGGGTAGAGCTTCTTTGCTAGGCAGTTCTACGACAGTTATTTTGATGTTTGTTAGTATTTTGCTTCTGTAATCAAAATATTCTAGAAAGTAGAAAGTGCTAACCTTTGCTAGAAATGAGACTATAGGCACAGTTATTATCGTTTACTTTGGGTAAAAGTTGACAGACAAAAAAGAAGACTCTATACTTGAATATTTTCAATATTCCTTATGACCGTAACATGGCCATTTTACCTATCTCTTTGTATTTGCTTCTACTAGTGTGTATTAGATAGAACTGTTATGCCTCCCATTCTTTGTGGGTTGGCCTCGTATAGAAAGTGTCTTGAGGGGTCCAGTAGCTCAGTCTCTTTGTTCAGCTGAGCTGGGTGCTCTAGGAGTGCCCCTTGTGTGCATTGTTTGGGCTCCCCTGTTGTAATTGGGACTTGATTGTGGATGTCCCGTTTGTGGGAGGGATCTCTCTCCGACTTGCTGCCAGTGAGGTTCAACCCCAAAGTTGTCGTGCCAGCTGTCCAGTGGTCGGTGACTCCTTAGCCCAGAGGCTGGGTCTGCCTTGAGTCTCATGCCTTGCTTGTTCCTGTTCTGAGCTGTACTTTCCCCACCGAGCTAGTCCTGCAGGTGTCAGCTGCAGGTGTCAGCTGCATGCACTTGGGCTCCCCGCTGGCTTTTGCCTCGCTGAGCAGTCTGGGATGGGTCTGCTGTGGAAACCCAAACTGCTGTTTCTGACTAATTAGATATGTATGCATTGTATTAAAAATAACCGTCAGTGAATTTACTGGAGATAGAAAAATTAATATTCCTTTTGCAAGTGTTCAAAAAGAAAGTTTCCTGTACAACTTTAGAGGGCATAATGGATGAGCTAAAATGATTACTAGAATGATTACTAAATCCCATGTAAAGTAGCAACACTGAATAGTGTAACCTCAGAAATAGGAAAATGAGAATTAAAAACAACAAAATACTGCCCTGGCTTGGGTAGCTCAGTTAATTGGCTGTCATAACATGTACTAGAAGGTCTCAAGTTTGATTCCCAGTCAGGGCAACAAAACAAAAACAAAAAACCTAACAAAATAACTAATATGTCACTTATATCTCAAAAGATACCATTTTTCACTTATTATATTTACAAAGATTAAAATGTTAACACCCTTGTGAGCTAAGGTTCAAAGAGATGGGCACTTTTATACGTGGCTACTAGGAATATAAAACAGGTCATAACTTTTCTATATGGTAATTTGACAATGTCAAGAACTTTAAAAATCATCCATCCCATTTAGCCTAAGGATTCTACTTCTAAGAAATTATTTGAAGGAAATAATCTGAAATGATAATTTATAACATTAAAAAACAGAAACAGTAACTGGGAAATAATTACATGAACTATGGTAAGTTATATATTATGACTATTAATATTAACTATTAAAATGGTTCCTTTTAATAATATAGAAAAATGCATAGACTAAAAAAATCACGGATTATTTTATTTTTCCATTACACTTTTCTGTATAATTTCTCTTTGATTAAAATGAATACTTTTCTAATAAGAAAAAAGAAAATGAAGTTATATTTATCAAATATGCTAGCTTCTCTGTGAAATATTAGTCATTTTCTTAATTTCTAAATTCTTCATAAAATGGTATGTTAAGACTATATATAGAAATGTTTCCAATAATCTTGTTTAAAAAAACACAAATATAACAACTACGTAAAATAAAAATTTGCACAGATTAAATATAAGAGCAGAAATCAAATAATGTTAATCTGATGAATAAAAGGAGTATTTTCATGTTTCAAAATAAAATTTAATGCTTATGTTACCCTGTATGATAAATTTAGAAAAAATTATTTCACTTCTCATAAAAAATATTAATCTCACACATTTAAAGAAACCACACTCACGAGTGGCTTTGAGGAACTTTATAAGGGAGTTAAAAAATAAGAGCTATTCTTCTAGTAACAAATCAGAAGGCATTAACATATGTTTGTCTCAGGTAATATCTGCTTCAGTGTCATTTACTACTAACACACTAATTCTACACTGTCTCTCTAAAACAGCAAGTAGATTTATCCTTACCACACAATTAGATTTTTAAAGTTAAAAAATAAATACACTTTTAAAGTTTTTATGTCAAATTATGTGGGGAATCAAAACATTGACTGAAAAGTGAATGTAAGTAGTCTACAATGAAAGGGTTTCTGAAAGCAGTAAAAGTCGGTAGTAAAACTGACATGGAGTAAGATCTTTAATTACCCTTTAAGGGTAAATAAATTAGACTTTTTTTCCAATTTAAAATTTGACTTTTAAAACACAAGAATTTATATAATAAAATAAGCCCTCATTAAGATTTAATTTGATTATTATAATGATAGGTAAGTGAAACTGGAGTAAGGGTAAATGTTAGTATACTTTTACAAGCATAAAAATTGAACTGAGAATTTTTAAAAGTATAAATGATTTAAAATAATCTTGAAAATTATTTAAGCAAATTTACAAAAAGACAACTCAATTAAAAAATGAGCCAAAAAACAAACAAGCAATTCACAAAAGAAATATAGTAATCATATGAAACTGTGTAATCACAGAAATGCAAATGAGAATAAGATATATTATTTTCTTCCATCAAATTGGAAAAGATTTAAACATCTTATTCCTGGTAAGTATGCATTCTTCCTGGTAAAAATTAATAGGTACTCCTTTTTTATTTTAGGATAATTTGGCACGTCATGCCATAATATATGGATGTAAAGACATATTTCCTGACTCAAGAATTTCCATAACTATGGTATTCCCTAAGGAAATAATCAGATAGGTATACAGATATATATATACACAGGAATGTTCTCTGAAACATTATTTTTGAAAGAGAAACAGTGAGAGAGCAAAATAAGAACAGGAAATTGATAAATAAAATACAGTCAGTCATGTGCAAGGATACTATTTAACTGAAGTTTTTTTTTAAACTTTGGGAAATTTCACTAACACATTAATTAGAAAACACAGGTTACATATATAGATGACATCAATTTTATTACCTATATATAGAACATAAGTAAATAACTAAGAGGATATGAACTTAATTATCTCTAGATGGTGGAATTAAGGATATTTATTTTCTTCTTTGAGCTTCTCAGCAATGTCTAGATTGAATAAGCAATGTCTACAATTATTTTTGTAGTTGGAGGAAAAACACATAGATACTATGATTATTTTAAAGAACTTAAGACAAATTTTAGCATCACTTTTTAGCTTACTCCATCCAAGATTCATCTCTTAACCTGTGTAAAGTATTTTTAAAATGATTTTTAAATTACATTCCCAAATGTAATTCTTTCATTCGTCTAATAATCTGAAACTGGATACATGGGCTGTTTCTCTTTGAAGGGTGAAATTGCATTCTCCACAAATGTTCTGTATAAAGGAACTTTTACATAACTTATAAAAAATATGCAGCCAGAAGGTAGAAGTACTAGGTACACCAAAGAGGAAAGAAAGGTATCTTAATGAATTTCTGGAATCCATTTGGCTCCAAGGAAATGACACTGCCATCAGCAGTGAGCCATAAATCAAATGTCATCATGTGAGTCCAAGAATCGAGGCCAGTTTCAGTTATTTCCAAATAAATGTTTTCTTAATTGCCTGATACTGAGATATAATTTCCCAGTGGAATTAAAATAAGAACACATTAAACTCTGTTAAAGTTTAAACTTTCTACAGAATATAAAAATTTACACAACTCTTATTTTGCATATTTGCCTCCCTCAACTGACCCAAAAGAACAGCGTATTTTGTACAGACTAATTTGCCAAATATTATTAGTCTGGGTGCCAAGAAACTAGAGACAATTTCTAATAAAGCATATATCTTCCATGATAAACAAAATATTTGTTTCATCACAAAGATCATAAATAGGCCTAGATACAATATGGACGATTAAATTATTTGATAGCAAGTCCTTCTGCTGCACATAGTCCAGCTGCTGCTTGAAATCGGTACTACTTCATAGCACAAGGTTAATACCAAGAGTACTTAGAGGAGCTTTAAAATTTTAAAGCAAAGTATAAAATTCAATTGTATTAAAAAAAAATAAGTTCTGCCCTGACTGGTTTGGCTCAGTGGATAGAGCGTCCGCCTGCGGACTGAAGGATCCCAGGTTTGATTCCGGTCAAGGGCATATACCTTGGCTGTGGGCACATTCCCAGTAGGGAGTGTGCAGGAGGCAGCTGAGTTGATGTTTCTCTCTCATCAATGTTTCTAACTCTCTATCCCTCTCCCTTTCTCTCTGTAAAAAATTATATATATATATATATATTAAGTTCTCTTCTTCAAGAAATATTGCAATCAGGGTATGATATACCCTTCTCTGGTTTCTTAGTTTTGCTCCAACAATGCAACTTTGATACTTTATTTGGAAACCTTTAAAAATATATTTTAATGTAATAGTTAAAGAGTTACACCTAAATATAAAAGCCCCAAATGCACACAGAAAGCTTTTCAGTGAACAAAAGCAGTGTTCCAAATGTCCTTACTGTAAGTTTTGTATTCCAGGTTCTCTTAAAGGGTAGGTGCCATTTAATAAGGCATTTTCAGAATCTCTGTGAAATACATTCAAGATTCCATGGACCACATATTTATGTGTTCTTTAACTAAACATGATAAACTTGATAAAAATATATTACTCTTTAATATAAAATAACCTTCTTGCTTGGTAATTTCCCTTCTAGGAATTTACCCCCAATTTCTCCTTCCTGAAAAAATAAAAAATTCAGACAAAGAATTATATACACAAAAATCATTCAGTGCAAGTTATTTACTATAAGTCAACAGTGGATATTATCTAATGTTCAATAATAAGGAAATTATTAAGTAAAATAGGATTCATCTGCAAGGTAGAACATTGAAGCTATTAAAAATGTTTTATCTGCTCTAGCTGGTTTGCTCAGTGGATAGAGCGTCAGCCTGCGGACTGAGGGGTCCCAGGTTCCATTCCAGCCAAGGGCACGTGCCTGGGTTATGGGCTTGATCCCCCAGTACGGGGCGTGCAGGAGGCTGCCAATTAATGATTCTCATCAGCGATGTTTCTATCTCTCTCTCCTTCTTCCTTCCTCTCTGAAATCATATAAATATTTTGAAAAAAAAATGTTTTATCAAGTCTGGCCAGTGTGGCTGAGTTGGCTGGGCATTGTCCTGTGTACCAAAAGGTTGCCAGTTCCAGTCCCCGTCAAGGCACATATCCTGGTTGTGGGTTCATCCCTAGTCAAGGTGTGTGGGAGGCAGCTCATAGATCTCTCTCTCTCTCTCTCTCTCTCTCTCTCTCTCTCTCTCTCTTTCTCCCCCCCTCTCTCCCTCCCTCTCCCCCCACTCTCTCCCTCTCTCTTTTCCTCTTCTTTTCTAAAAAAAATCAAAAACATTTTTTAAAAATGTTTTATCAAGTTACATATAATAAGCAAAATGCTCAGGCTGTAACTGGAAAAAGGGATACAATGTATATATGTGTACCTACCATGTGATCTCATCTATGGAAAAATGAATTAAAAAAGATGACTAGAGGGAAACACACCATAATGTTGAGAATGATTTATTCCCATCGGTGAAGAAATTATACATGTACTTTTTTATGATCTATTCTTTATATTTTCTACATCAAGACTACATTTCTTTAATAGTCAGAAAACAAGAAAAAGTTTAAGGGTACAAGTGATTTTTCTGGAATTTTATTTAACAGATAAAAAAACTAGCCTTTTATAATCCGATAAAAGGAAACAGTTCTTTGCTAGTATAGTATTAATAAAATAAAACACTACTCAAGGGCACATAGCATTACTGCCTAAAATAGTTGAACAGTCTAAATGCTATTATTCTTTTCCCATTATGCTAATTTTATAAAATTAGCTACTCTAATTCATAAATCACAAACGAATACTACAAAGCTTTTATGAAGTACTGCATTATATTAAGAAGCCTTCCCTTTTGTTTGCAAATTTACAAAGAGGTCCAACCTGAGACTACTGCTTCAGATGATGATGTAATTATATATCTTAATGTTAAGCTATTTAACTGATTAGACCAAAATGAAGATCTCTTTTGTCTACTGATTTCCCCCCTAAAATGCCAACAGTCTTGGATCTCCCAAGCTCTGTAGAAAACATTATTTTTTTAATGATACAGAACAAGAGGCAGAGAAGAGCCCATTCAAAATAAAAGGGTCCAACTGTTCATGACATTGATGTTTAAACTAAGCCCTAAAATTTGTCTTGGGTTCCAACTTTAAAAAAAAGACCTCTAAGTTTTAAAACACACAAACATACTGATGTTAAAGTATACTATACTGAATGACCTTTTATAAGCAATAAGTATAATTATCTTTTGCGGATACTGTTCTTAATACATTGTTTTCATTGTAGTTACTATACTGTGCTCAGCAATGAGAACCTACAATAATGTTCAATAAAACTTTAAAGTTTCCACTAGCCATTTTATTTATATTTGAAGTAGCTATTGTATTTATTAAAGACACAAATACACAGTGAATTAATGACGATAACAAATACTTCTTTTTTCAAAACCCTCATTAACAAATAGTATACTCTAAGAACAATTGTTCTTACAACTGTACCTAAATAATTCTAAATGCAAATTACCATAAAAGTTCACAGCAACTTTACAAAACTTGAGATCTACAGGAACCTTTCCTTAACTACCCTATTTCACTCACCCCTCTCAACCTGAATATCTTCAATCACACCAAATCGCCACAAACACACTCACCCTATGTTAAATGCACACTATTTCTTTTTGTATGTTAAGGACACCTTCTTTAGCAAAGCACAAAGAAGATGGGCTCTGTGGACCAGAAATTTAGCTCTTAACATAAATCATTTTACACACACACACACACACACAGTTCAGGATCTGGGTGGTCTTTCATAATCCGACCTGTGCCTTCACTTACAAATTGATCTCACTCCATCTGATAGCCAAATCACGATACTACTTCACAGTGCCCCCTAGCTCTGCAAGATAAATCACTTTAAAACTGACATCTTCGGAACTGTCAAGCTCAACAGAACGTGTCAGTCACTATAAGCCCCACTTAAGCAGAACTTAGATTCTCTATTACCCAAATTTCATCTAATAAATAACAGCGCACCATTAAATCTTGCTACTAACACTGATAAGACCTGATGAGAAAAAAAATGACATGAACTGACGGGTTCGGAATTTAACCACATAACAAAATATAGTTCAAAGTTCTGTAGCTTTTGTAACATGCAATTTGTTTGACTTTTCGACAGTTATTAAGGACTCATATAAAAACACACTTTAAAAATGCCTTCTTTTAATGTAATTTAAAGGAGAAATGCCGTATCATTAGACCATAGTTTTTCAGAAGAATGGAACCAATTTCTTCATTAAAAAAAATGCTGGATCAGATTAAGTAATCTCACTATTAGTCACAGTATTTATCATTACAAACTTAATCTGAATGGCTAACATTGAGAAATCTGTGAGGGGACAACCTGTAACCTTGGTATCGATGCTAAAACATAAGTCCTATTTGGGTTACTTCAAGATCAGTAAGGGAGGATGAGCAATGGGGATGACGCAATGACATACACCCCTTCTTTCTGGCGATGGATCCCTTCACAAACACAAAGAAAAAAACAAAGTTAAGCAAAACCTCTAAGAAAAACAGCTACGAACATTACTCAAGTTGTCAACTGCCCTCCGCCTTACACTGCCATTCTGAGAAATAAAAAGGTCCTGTGAGTCCACATTCAAACCCTAGTACACCCACACTAACATGGGGAAAAACTGAAAGGGGTGAAAACTGGGAACACACACACACACACACACACACACAAATTGAAAAACGATGACAGAACAGCTACAATGAGGCAGAGTGGAATATGTCAGAAACACAAGGTTTCCTCCCCCCCCCCCACCCCCAAAGAATGGTTCTGTTCCTAGCGTTTTCCTAAAGTATTGGATTTGCACATCTTAAAATAGAGACCCCGAGCAGAGCAGCTCGAGGCCGCGGAAGGCAGGGGGCGGGTAGGTGCGCGCAGAGACGCGAGGGGGGACGTGTGCGGTGCATCCGAAGGTGCGGGGCGGGGGGCGGTGCGGGGCCCGCAGGGGAGCAGCGGGGGCTGCGCGCGTGCGGAGCGGAGGCAGCCGGCGCGGGAGCGCGGGCACAGCCCGGGGCACACCTGGCGCACTCCACCTGGCGCAGGGGCAGCCCGGCGGGACGGGCCAGGCCAGCCCACCCGCCGCGCCGCTGCCCCAGGACCGCTGTCCCCAGCCCCATTGTCTGGAGCGCTCGAGCCAGCCAGCCTGCCACCGAGTCGGAGACGCTGCCCGGCGGGAGGAGGGCGATGACAGCGGCCGTCCGGGCGCTCTCGGCCGCGGGGGTCCCTTCCTCGCGGGGCCGCGGGGGGCGCCGAGGTCGCGGGGCCGCGCGATGCCCGTGTCCGGAGCCCGAGCGCGGGCGCCCCCTCCCCGGGGCCGGCGGCGTCCCTCCCCGCGCAGCCCGGGAGCACCTCACTTCCCCTCCCACCCCACCCCCAGCCGAAAGCGGGGAAGACGCGGAACTTGGGCTCCCGAGCGGAGGCCACGGACCGGGTCACGGCCGGGGGGTGAGGGGGGCGGGCGGCTCGGGCCGACATTCCGCGTGGCCACCGGGGGTGAAGGCAAAGCCCCGACCGGCCGGGTTTCCAACTGGACGACACTCGGTCCAAGTGACCTGGCCCCGACCGCCCTCGGCGCTCCCCGACCCGCTGCACCTCCCGGCTCCTCAGCGCCGGGCCCTCTCGCCTCAGCGGGGGACCCGGCCTC
Organism: Murina feae; assembly: GCA_004026665.1. Lineage (NCBI taxonomy): Eukaryota > Metazoa > Chordata > Mammalia > Chiroptera > Vespertilionidae > Murina > Murina feae. The sequence goes on along the minus strand of PVJC01021238.1, from coordinate 11,380 downwards.
GGGGGCTCTCCCCAGGCCCCGCTGCAGCCGCCCCTCTCGGAAAACAGCTCCCCTCCGCAACCCTCGCCCGGGACGCCCCCGCCGAGCCCGGGCCGCACCTCCGTCTTGGTGATCCGGTGCCGCCCCAGCTTCACCACGGCGAAGTTGCCCTTGCCCAGCGTGCCCTCGATGTCGTAGAACCCCACCCGGACCGGCCCGCGCTGCAAGTGCCTCGGGCCATCCGCCATGACCATGCTGGGTCCCGCGGCCAGACACGGCGGACGGGAGCCTGGAGCGCGGGCTGGCGGGCGGGCTGGCGGGCGGGCGGGCGGGCGGCGCGGCGGAGCTCGGGCGACGGCTGCTGCGCTCGCTCCTCGCTCTGTCCCTCCAGCCCCGCTGGGCCCGGCCAGGCGCGCGCCGCTGCTGACGTGCGTCGACGTCAGGGGGCCGCGGCAGGGGGCGGGGGCGGGGCCGGCCGGGATTGGTCGCCATGGCGACCGGAGCAGCGCCGACGTCGGCGGCGGGAGGGCAGGAGGGGAGGCCGGCGGGGCCTGGACGGCACGTTCCTTCCGGGCGGCGGCGCCCTGAGCTCGCCCCGCGGCTTGGCTGCTGCCGGGGCCGGGCGTGCACCCCAGGACGGCCCGTTCCTCGGCGCCCCAGCCGTGGGCCGAGAGCGGGCCCTGGCGGGCGGAGTGGAGGAATGCCGCGGCCTGGGCCGGGCCTGCGGGTGGGTCTCCTTCCCCAGCTCCCGCGTTTTCCGCCCACCCCCGGGCCTTCCCGCCAAAACCTCGCCCCTGGAACGGCGGTGTGTCTTCCTTTCGGCGGGGGCAGAGACCTGTGGCTGTCCTGGGGGGTGTAAAGCACAGCAGGGCTTACAGGCTCTGTTCTGTGCGTCCTTCTCTCGTTTTGTTTCTGGATAAACCCCTCCACATGTTGACGTCTCCGAGGATTCTTTCTGACAGCAGCATGGTGGCTGATCGAGGAACAGAATGTTAGCGCCGAAGAGGCCTTAATGCAGGGATCTAACCTCAACGGGGCTTCGGAGCCTCAGCACTGCCCCCCGCCCCCGCCCCCGCCCCCCAATGTATGCACATTTTTGCCTACTTGAGTTTGTCTCTGTGGAGTTGGGACTGTAGTTTTTTATCAGATTCCCAAACGTGCCGTTGACCCCGAAAACGTTAAATACATACTTAATCTGTTGCACTTTCTTTCCAGAAGGGGAATCAAGCTCCAAGGAATGAAGGTAGTTGCCAAGGTCACTCAGGGAATGCAAGAGTTAAGATTGCATATCTCACAAGTCTTCCATGTGGTGACCCAAGGAAACAGGTAGTGTTACTTTAACATTTTGAAATATATTACGTGCCTGCAGATCTTGGTTTCTAAATGCCATTCTCCACGAAACACAATCAAACTCTGGAGAAGGCTGATGCCAGGGCAGAGAGAGGGAAGGTATTAAATGCCCTTGAAAGCTCTTGTGCAAGAAGGCAGGATTTTCAAAGAATGATGAGGACATGTTGAAAGGAAATAGGACATAAGGATGTAAAGTACAGCATAAGAAATATCCACTCGGAGCTCAAAGGAGAGGCAATTAACGCCATTGAAAGTTTCACAGGAGAGTCTTCCAGAAGAGGAAACTCGAGTTGAGAAGATAGAGTAGGGGTTAGCCAGGTGGAAAAGGATTTTATGATCACTTGAAAAAGAAGAAACAGCATGAACAATGGTTCTGAAGATATGAAGAGTTATGATGCACTCAGGAAACTACTATCAGCTGTGAATGTCGAGACTCAGTGATGAGAGTGTCCACAGTAAAACAAGACACATGGCACCATGTGCTGGAGGGCTTCTTCTCTCCTTCCAGCCGGGCTGTTGCTCCTGAACCCTCCAAAGAGAAATTCTGAAGTTGCAACTGGGTGGGAAGCTGCTGGAACGATGGATTCCAACTGCAGCAGTGGTGTGATATAAGAGGTTAGAGAGAGAGAGATGTTGAAGATTGCTTACAGATTTCTGACAGGAGTGAACAAATGCGATCAATTACTGAGAGCTGACCTTGTGCCATTCACTCTGCCGGTCACTGATCATACAAAGTGGATGAAATATGGACCTGGTCCTCAAAGAGCATATAATATATTTAATTCAGACATTTAGTTCTTATTCCTCGACTGTATATAAAGATATTGTGAACAACTATTAAATAATTAGAAATCAATATATATTATGTCTGCGCTGGAGCAAAATGAGTTGTGCTAGGAGTAAATTTTCTGCATTGCTATTTGCAGGCTCTGGATACATAATTCTGGAGATTGGCGGAGGGATCTAGGCTGAAATTTTAGAGATTGAAAGTACTGATAAATTGAGGTCAAAGATGTGAGTGGTACCACCCAGTGGGAATATCAACAGTGATTAAGACATTTCAGCTATTTATTGCCTTCTGCTGGTCTAGAAGTCTGTTACTTACAGCTCAGGGGGATACACACCCACAGATTCATAAGGGGATGGGGGGGCTGGTGTTGAGTTTTTGCCATTATGACTCAACTCTAAATGGAATAAGCATTACATATAAGTAAATATTCTCTTCTAATCTTCAATCTTGGAAAGTGTGTTATATCAGGAAAATTAGAACTTTATTAGCTACTAATTTACGAGTGCAACTGTTCCTTTTGGTTTTGTAGATATATTTTGGGAGCTGTGAGTTGTAAATTTCAGGTTTTTACATAATTGCTAGCGGCCCAGTGCATGAATTCGTGCACAGGTGTGTGTGTGTGTGGGGGGGTCCCTCAACCTGTCCGGCAATTGGGGCCAATCGGGGTCATCTTGCCCAGTCCCGATCAGGGCCAGCTGGCCCGGGGAAGGGACCAAGGGAGTTGGCCAGCCACGGGGAGGGTAATTGTGGGTCAGTGCACATCATGATGACTGGTCAAACAGTCAACCAGTTGACTGGTCATAACAGTTGCTTAGGCTTTTATATATATAAATGTCCAATTTTGGTGACTATTAATTTTAACCTAGTTTTAGCAGATACTTTTAGATTAAGCGTTATACTTAAATTTCTTATATTTGTAACTACAAATATTATTTTAACTTTTACATTTATTTTTGGTCTCCAAGACTAAGAAATATATGTGTTTGCTTAGTTCACCAACCTAAAGGTAAAAAAACAAGCCAATTAAAAAAACTCCCTACTCTCCTCTATACACACCCCCTCTCACCACCATCCCCAAAGTGAAGAAGACAGAGTCCTACACTATTCAGCACTCAAAGGAGCGAGTAAATAAAGAGAAGCATCCCCTCCCTGCCAAGGAAGAAAGGTCAGAGAAATAAAAGTAGAATGGAGAGGGAAAAAATATCTTTAAAATGTAGAGAGAAGAAAATTTAAAGGAAGGAGTACTTTCAATCACTGAAAAGATGTCAAGCCAGCTAAACATGACAAGAATTCACTGGATTTAGGCATGAAGAGATAATTAATGATCTTTGCAGAGGAGTTCAGAGTACTGAGGGTGGATGCCAAACTGGAGTGAGTGGGAAGAGGTAAAGAAAAGTAAGTGTAATGATCATATCAATAGGCCCAGAAAAAGCATTCAACAAAATCCAACACCCATTTTTGATAAAAACTCTCAAAAAAGTGGGAATAGAAGGTGCATATCTCAACATGATAAAGACCCTATATGACAAACCTACAGCCAACATCATACTCAATGGGCAAAAACTAAAACCATTTCCCCTAAGAACAGGAATAAGACAGGGATGTCTGCTTTCACCACTCCTACTGAACATAGTACTGGAAGTCCTAGCCGCAGTGATCAGGCAAGAAGAAATAAAAGGCTTCCTAATTGGAAAGGAGGGAGTAAAACTCTCATTATTCACAGCTGACATGATATTGTACATAGAAAACCCTAAAGACTCCATAAAAAATATCTAGATTTAATAAATGAATTTGGCAATGTAACAGGATGTAAAATCAACACTCAAAAATTCATAGCTTTTTAATAAACCAATAATGATATCAGAAAGACAAAGTAAACAAACAGTCCCATTTACCATTGCAACAAAAAATATTAAGATACTTACGAATACACTTAACCAAGGAGACAAACACCTGTACTTGGAAAACTGTAGTAATATACCGTATTCATGGACTGGTAGAATCAACATCATTAAAATGTCCCTACTACCCAAGGCATACAGATTCAATGCAATTCCTATTAAAATACCAATGGCATATTTCACAGAACTAGAACAAATACTCCAAAAATGTATATGGAATCAAAAAAGACCCCAAATAGCTGTAGCAATCTTGAGAAAGAAGAACAAAGTTGGAAGGATCACAATACCGGATATCAAGTTATACTATAAAGCTACCATAATCAAAACTGCCTGGTACTGGCACAAGAACAGGCGTATAGATTAATGGAACAGAACAGAGTTCCCAGAAATAAACCCAAGCGATTACGCTGAATTAATATTTAACAAAGGAGGCAAGAGTATACAATGGAGTCAAGACAGTCTCTTCAATAAATAGTGTTGGGAAAATTGGAAAGATACATGCAAAAAAAATGAAACTAGACCACTAACTTACAACACACACATGGAATAAACTAAAAAGGAGTAAAAGACTTAAATGTAAGTGTGAAACCATAAAAATCCTAGGAGAAACCAGAGGCAACAACATCTCAGACATCTCTTGTAGCAAAATGTTTACAGATACATCTCCTAAGTCAAGGAAACTAAGGATAAAATAAACAAATGGAACTACATCAAAATAAAAAGCTTCTGCACAGCAAAGGAATTATCAAAATAATGAAAAGAGAGCCCACTGTATGCGAGAACATATTTGGCAATGATATATCTGATAAAAGGTTAATATCCAAAATATATAAGGAGCTCATACAACTTAATAAAAGGAAGACAACAGTCCAATTAAAAAATGAACAAAGGACCTAAGAGACACTTCTCCAAAGAGGACATATAGATGGCTAAGAGACATATGAAAAAATGCTCAAAGTCACTCATCAGAGAGATGCAAATTAAAACAACAATGAGGTATCATCTCATACCTGTCAAAATTGCTATCGTCAACAAATCAACAAATGACAAGTGCTGGCGAGGATGTGAAGAAAAGGAAACCCTAGTACACTGCTGGTGGGACCATTATGCAGACTGGTGCAACCATTATGGAAAACAGTATGGAGTTCTTCAGAAAGTTAAATATGGAACTGCCATTTGACCCAGTGATCCCACTTCTAGGACTATATAACTGAGAAACCTGAAACACAAATCAGAAAGAATGTATGCACCCTTATGTTCATAGCAGCAATTTACAATAGCTAAGATCTGGAAACAGCCCAAGTGCCCATCAGCAGATGAGTGGATAAAAAAGAGGTGGTATATTTATACCATGGAATACCATGTAGTAAAAAAGAAGAATCTGTTATCCTTTGAGACAGCATGGAGGGACCTGGAGAGTATCATACTAAGTGAAATTAGTCAGAGAAAGACAAGTATCACATGGTCATACTCAAACGTGGAATCTAAGTTACAAAATAAACTGAACGGAGTGGATCCAGAGACGTGAAAGCATGGAACAGAGTGCGGCATCTCAGAGGGAACGTAGGGAAGAGTGGGTGCATGGGAGATAAACAACCAAAGACCTTGTATGCTTCTATGCATAACCCATGGTCACAGACAGTGGGATAGTGAAGGTCTGGGCTGGGCTGGCGGGGGTGGGTTGGAGGAGATCAATGGGGGGAGGGAACTTCTTCAACAATTCTTTATTTTCAACAATAAAGAATTATGTTTAAAAAAGAAAAGTAAGGCACTAACCGGTTTGGCTTAGTGGATAGAGCATCGGCCTGCGGATTGAAGGGATCCGGGTTCGATTCCGGTGAAGGGCATGTACCTTGGTTGCAGCCTCATCCCCAGTAGGAGATGTGCAGGAGGCAGCTGATCGATGTTTCTCTCTCATGGATGTTTCTAACTCTCTATCTCTCTCCCTTCCTCTCTGTAAAAAAACAATAAAATATATTTAAAAAAAGAAAAGAAAAGTAAGTGTAGACTATTCTTTCAAGAAACTTGTCTGTGAAGGAGTAAAGAAAGAAGAGGATATAGAATCAAGAGAAGTCTGTGTTGTTTTTTAAGTTGGTAGGTGAGTATTTTTGGAAAGAACTAGAAGAGGGAAAGATTAAAATAAAAGTGATTAGAAATCATTTATACAGGGCAATGAAATCTAGACTCCAAGGGACTCTTTAGTCTGGAGCTGAGGTGCCTCTTTTACTCTGATGTGGGTAGGGGAAGGAAGCAGGGGCAGCTTTGGCTGCAGGTAAGCAGGAAGTTCGCAGTGCATCAGTTTGCTCTGTGAAGTGGAAAGCAGACTGTCCACAGAGTGAGAGAGTAGAGGAATAGGAGGCTTTAGATGAGTGGTGAAGGTTTGAAAATCTGCTGTGAGAATGAGAGAGGAAATTGATTAGGACACGTAGAAAATTTGCTGGGCAATAAGAAGCTCCAAGAAGGGTTCAATTGAGGCAGGAAAACAATGAATTGGTAGAAATGCCATTTTACATGATCTTGGACTTTTTGCAGCAATGTTTAGTAGGTTGGATGTCACACTGATACAGGGTTGGAATTTGCTGTGTGAACTCTATAAAATGTTAAAGAGGCAAGGGAGTTGAGGATTTGGCAAGGAAACAGTACATGTAATCTGGGTAACGGAGTAAAAATAAGAAGGGCTGGAGACTGATGGGAAAATGGAGGGCTCAGTTATCTGAGGCATAGGTGAGAGGAGAGCAAGGGTGTGAAAGGTCTTGAGAAGTCATGTCTGTGCTGGTACATTTGAGCTAGATATTTTGGTGATGATAAGTCCTCAAGAACGGGTAATTAAGGTGAAGGGGAGTGGTGTGTCTTTCCCCCACTATATTCCTACTGTATCTCCCTACTATATTCCTGTATGCCTGGAGCATGGTAAGTTTTCAATATATGTTTGTTCTAAATACAAATAAAAATGCTCAATTTTCTGCTTTGCAGTATATTATACCAATTCCCGTTTCCCCACATATTTCATTAGTTAACCATAATTATGGGTAAGTGTTCTAAAAACTCTGTGCTATGAGATTGTAGAACTGGGGTCCCGATCTACTCTGGAGGATGGGGATCAAGAAGTTTTCCCAAGGAAGGGACATTTCAGGTGAGATCTGTTGTCAAATAGGAGTAAGCCAGGGGATGAGATGTGGGGAGAGCTTTACCAGCAAAAGTAAAAGAATTTTTGAATACTTGAGGTGGGAAGAAGCTGAAAATGTTCCAACTGAACAGTAGCAATGGAAGAGGGTGAGCTGAAGTGCATATTACATAAGGTCCCATATATACTATATAATGAAGTACATTATAACCTATAGACTTGAAATGGGAGAAGTTGGCTTAATAACTGTTGTTGTCATCCTGTAAGCATTAATAGGAATTACAATATTATATAGACGTCTGACTCTACACAGTGAAATTTGAAAGTTGAAATATTTTATTTATCTAAAATGTTTCTTCCAGCATCCTCCTACTTCTTTTCTACAAAACCTTTGGATTAAATAAAGCAAATGTGTTAGCCTTCCAAAAACCACTATCAAAATGCACTTTGGTTATCGGATAAGAGTCTCTAGGCCTCCTTCCTCTCTGTTATTGTAAATTTTTCCCATTAGCTTCATGATAGGGCTAATTAGGTGTTTGCATAGGGAAAAGATAAGCATCAATAAATGAAATTCCAAGAAGGCAAGGAACAGCACACAGACCTTTGGCAGATGACAGGGAGGGATGCTCAGGTAGATAAGCACCGTAATGGAAATTTTGAATCTTTGTTTGTCCTGATACAACTGTGGCCCCAGGAGATACTTGTTTTTCACAGTTTGACCTAATATAAACTTACATAAAGCCTCCAATTTTGCCAAGATAGAGAATTAACATGGGCTGACTGCTGACCTCAAGATCAGTCTTGGAGAAACTATAGAGGAAATCCATCATGAAACTAGGAAATAATGAGAGAGAAGTAAAACAAAATAGAGAAATTCCTGGGGGATGGTAAAGCCTGTTTTGAACTAGTGTGTGTGTGTGTGTGTGTGTCTCCTAGAGTAGGAGACTTCTATGGAGATTACCAACAGAAGCTCAGATTGCTGGTATGTGTACTCAAGGATGACAATCAGGACTGAAGGGAAGCTAGAAAGTGGAAAACTGGTGAGGACTGACTGACCTTGCTCCTTTACTCACTTCTATCTCCCAGATCTCTCCAGCTTCTTGGGCTAGTGAATTATTAGTTAGGAGTACCTCCTTCTTAAGGTTGCTTCTCCTTGAGGGGTGGAAAGTGGAGTGGGTCTCATAGTAGGGCCCTGACTTGAAGAAATATTTGGGGGCATGGTACCCAGCCTGAGCAATTAATTATGGTAGTCTAGTGCTTGAAGCTCTCCACTCTAGGGTTATCTCCTCCCCTCTCCTTGATCTCACTGGATGTTGACATAGACTGGGCTCTGCTTTTTGGTCTGTTCCCATAGCAAATGCTCAGACAGTATAGCTGATAACATCAGAGAAATAATCTGTTCACAGGCGGAAGTAAGGAGAGGTCTAAAGAGCATAACTACTTCAAAAGAAAAGAACAACCTTGATTATGTGTTCTGCAGAAATTTAGAGAAAGCTGGCCATAGTAAAGCCATGTTATGAGCCTTAAAGACATTGAAGTCGTTAAGGTCCCTGAAAATGGCTATAGGAAAAAAAAAAGAACAACCTTGATTATAGATTCCACCAGAAGCAAATATATTAAATGGTTAACAAAAATCTATAATAATAAAAGCATAGCATGCAAATCAACGGAACAACCGAACAGCAGAACTACTGTCAGGACTACCTTCCGGACAACAACGCTATGACACGCACTGCTCCAGGTCAGCCAAGGCGGGTGCAATGCGTTTGGTTGGGGGGGCCCACCATCACCCCACAGAAGGAAGCCCAAGCCAGCCAAGCTATGCACCCCACTACTGTCACCTTCAGAGGGAGGTGACTGGTGGTGGTGGAGGGAGGGCAGTGCCACACAGATGGTAAGCAGTGGCAGCAAGGGGGGGCGGGACCAGATGCCAGCAGCCGAGAGAAGGAAAGCCCCAATAGGCCCTGATCACCTGCCAGCCTAGGGACCCTACCTAAGGGGCCCCGGGGTGAGAGAGGGCACAGGCTGGACTGAAGGACACCCCCATGCACTAATTTCATGCGCTGGGCCTCTAGTAACAATAATAAATAAGGAAATCATAAAAGAGGAAATACTAGGCAATATGTAATAGTAGAGATGACCTCAGATGAGATAGAATAGATATGACTAAAAAGAAATTTAGTGAGCTGAAGCCTAGATTAAGGAGCTTTTCTAGAATGAAGCAAAAAAGAATAAAGAAAAGGAATATATAAAATAAAGTTAAGAGATAAAATTGTATTGGAATACAAACTTCAACCTACAGATAATAGGAGTGTCAGGGAGAGAGAAAAATAAAAATAGACAAGAGGAAGTATTTGAAGAAATGGAAATTAATTTCCCAGAATTAAAGAAAAAAGAAAGAACTCATGTTTATTTATGTAATATCAAACAAGAGTGATAACTAAAAAACTAACCCTGGTAATATTATAATGAAATTAAAGTTTTTACAGGCAAAGATAAAATTCTGAAAGTTTAGAGAGAGCACATGAAATGTAATTAAACAAAAATCATCAGGATCTCAGACTTTTCAAGAGCAACAAGAAGTCAACGATTATATTTTTAAAGTATTGAAAAGACAAAAGAACTTTGAGCCTAGATTTATATCCATTTGATATGACATTTATATCCATTTTATATGACATTTAAATGTGAAGGTATAATAAAAATGTTTTAAGGCATGTAAGGCCTCATAAGGTTTGTCACACAAAGACCCACATGGAAAACAGTACTGGAAAAAGGTACTCAAATGAGAAAATCCAGGAAATGCTGGAAGAGATATATGACGTAAATATAACCAAATGCCTGGGTAAAGTTTGCTGTTGTTTTTCAAAAACTAGTGAAGACCAAAGAAAAGAAAATGAGGAAGTATTTCTGTAATAACCTAGACTCAAATTTTACACAATATCAAAAGGTGATGTCCTTCAGTTAGACATTTTTAAGGTAGATAAATAAAATAGGATGCATTAAAGAAAATAGAAGCAAGGAGAGACAGATTAATGGGGAGTGGAGAGACTATTCCATAAATGGATTTATAAAATATGGTTATTCATCTGGAAAAATGATATTGACCCTTATATCAACTGTAAAAATGAACTCCAGATAAATTAAGAACTTCAATGTTAAAAGTAAATTTTACTAATTTTATTAGAAAATATAGGTAAATACCTTTCTGATTTGGGGGTTAAGGAAGCATTTATTAAAGACATATATAAAGCCTGTAACCATAAAATATGAATACATATGACTATGTTAAAATTAGGATCTGAACACTAAAAAATATCTTGCAAAAAGAAAAGAGAGAAGGCACCTCCCAGCCAGCATGGCTCAAAGGTTGAGCATTGACCTATGAACCAAAAGGTCACTGGTTCTATTCCCGGTTAGGGCACATGCCTAGGTTAGGGCTCGATCCCCAATAGGGGGCATGCAGGAGACAGCCAATGCATGATTTTCTCTCATCATGGATGTTTCCATCTCTCTCTCTCCCTCTCCCTTATACAGAGAGAGAGAGAGAAGGTACCAACTGGATGAAGATATTTGCAACTCAATAAACAACAAATTCATAGCAAGAATATTTAAAGGTTTCCTCAAATTAATAAGGAAATGATAATCCAATAGAAAATGGACAAGATATATAAACAGGAATTTTACAGATGAGAAATGACATATAATCAATAACACTTTTATGAGATGTTACTTACTGATTGGGAAAGACAAATTAAAATCACAATGTGATACCAATTTATACTCATTCAATTGGCAAAAATTAAAAAGTATGACAAAGACAAGTATTAGAGAGAATGTGAATCAATAAAATTTCTTATACAAACTCTTGAGAGTGAAAATGGGCATGACCACTTGGGAAAGTTTGTCATTATCTAAATGTTGAATATTTCTATAGTAGGGGCCCGGTGCACAAAAATTTGTGCACTCGGGGTGGAGGGAGTCCCTCAGCCCGGCCTGTGCCCTCTCACAGTCTGGGACCCCTCAGTGGATGTCCTATGATGGCCCCAGTCTGCCAAGTGCCTTCTGTGTGTGTGTGTGTGTGTGTGTGTGTGTGTGTGTGGCCACTGGGGACTTACCCCCAGCCGCATCTGAGGCTTGGAGCAGTCCTCTTGTGTGTGTCTACCTGCTGGGGACCTGCCCCCAGGCACACCGTGGAGGCTTGGAGCAGGCACCCCCTCTATGTTGATCTCTCAG